>JAHDVE020008377.1:0-34541 GCA_022606495.2 Halesus radiatus | reverse complement strand
TTTTCTTGTATCTTTTACATTAATACATGTTCTTACACGAAATCCAGTGTTATTTTGACATTTATGTTCTAATTTCTTAAGTATTTTATGTTATTATAGGAGGATGACGTTTTCAATCAGGAGCATTAAATTAGGAGCTCAATATTTATGATTAATACATTGTTTATATTTTGAGAAACGATGTTATCATTCTAATCATTTTCATTTAATGAAACAATAGTAGTGAACGCGTAACATTTTTCATTAAAAACGGTGTTTCATAAGGTTATTTTAGCATTTTTTTCTTTTTAACCTTAATTAGCTATGTCTTAGGAATATCATAGGAGTGCTCTTAGAGTATACCTAAAAATAAATTTTGATAATAATGAATAGTTATTCCTAAAAAAAATTGTCGCTATCTTTCGAAAAATGTCAAGAATGGCCTATATACCCTCTTCTAGATATTTTCTTCATTGTAAGCCCGATCCGCATCGACACGTGTTCAAGTGGATTTTATTATTAGATTTGGGTTTATCGTTAAAAGTTTCCATGAAACGTGTGAATGATTTTATAAGGAAAGTTTTAACTTTTCGGCTCAAACAGTTTGTGTATTATTTACGTAATTGAATGTCTGGAATAGGTAGTCATGAACATTACAAAGAAAAAGTTTTTTCATTGAACACTAATTCTTTTGTTGAAAACTTTTCGGCTTATATTAGTTTGAGTTAAGTTCTCCGGTTTAATTTGGTCTAGTCCACATTATCATTATCAGACACTATCTATCAACTGTTTATAAAGGTGACTGGATGGTGCGGACTCGAAAATGGGATTCTTGTGCATGCAGAGCTGGAGGGCGAAATCCACAGATAGGCAGAAGTGAAATCGTTTCCCAGTTAAAAGTTGATTTTCTGCATATTAAATTCATTTTTTAACACTGTATTCTTTTACCAAGTTATGAAATTATGAGAAGAATTTAAATATTTTGTTTTTGTGTTTCGGCTAGAAAAGATTTTAACTAATATCCCACTATTTTATAAAATGGATCTAGAGTTTGCAAGGGAGATTTCGCTACCAGTACCGTTGATTGACTTGTTGATTGACTTGTAAGTTGTGAAGTGATCTCACGCTACTGTGGTAACTAATTCTGTAATTTTAGAATCCACATTTGTTTTATTATTCTAGAAAAACTTTACCGATTTTTTTTTAAATTTTGGTGCATTAGGTTTCAAAAACTCAATAAAATTGTCATTCGTGAACTCATACCATACTTGATTTATTAATATATGTCAATTTCATAACCCCCGGTGTACATTTCAATACACATGTGTTATGAATTGGACAATTTTTTTAATGCATGTTGTAGAATAATTGTAAAAATTCAATTATAATCTAATAGAATGGCTTTTCAAATAATATACGACAAAATTGTTGTATTTTTATTTGCATTGACATTTACATTGAGAACATTTGTATTTGCAAAACAGTAATTTATCATCAATTGAGCTACATGTAAGTTGACGTTGAATTATGTTTGCCTGGTCAATATTAATTCCTAGCTATACATATTGCCTGTTCTAAGGAATTAAATATGTATTAATTGATAAACTAAAGTTTTTAAGACAAGCTTTTTGTGCATAGCGCACAGGGTAACAATTATTTTTATAAACAATAATTATTAGCCTGAAACACTCATCCAAATTGAAAAAACCTTCCGACAATAAGCCGACGTAGCTCAATGGTAGAGCATCTGACCGGATATTAGAAGGGTGCAAGTTCGAGTCCTGCCGGCGACATTTATCTTTGCTCGGAAGGTTTTTTCAATTTGGATGAGTGTTTCAGGCTAATAACTATTGTTTATAAAAATAATTAAATATGTGGTGGATATCAAAAAATCGAGTTGTAAGGTGTTTTATTATTTTTAATTTATTGTTGAAGCTCTTTTCGGTGGGTTGCAATATTGTACTTGAATGGATTGTATGGATGTCATTACTAAAATACGACTGATTAATGAAAAAATTCTGTTTTATTGACACTCCCCTACAATGTCCGATTCATCTGTGTTCTACATACAAATTAATAATTATTATATTTAAGAATAATATGTAAATTTGTTACATAAATTGTTTTGTATTACCCACAGGGGTTGTGTTGTGTTATGTTTTTCAAGCGATAACGATTAGTAACTCTTTTTGTATTATGCTTGAAAGTTTTGCCTGATAAAACCTTGAATGTTTTTACTGCTGATGCCAAAAATACCTCAACGTAGAAATTATTAAAATATTTACAGGAATTTAGTGGGATGCTGCAAATACCTGAAATTCTTTATGGAAAATACATATTTTTTGTGGAATTTAGAGAGTGAAGTACAATAGTCCTCAAAATATGTTGTTATTTTAACTATCATTATGCCATGGCATGAAAATACGATATCATGGGAGGTAAGGAACCATTTTTTTCTTCGTGCCAAACGTTTACCTACTGTGTCTCTTTAGGAATCAGGTCTTCACTCTAATAGTTTTCTTTAATTCAGGAGGCTTAAATAAGCAAAGTGATACATATATAAAATGCAATATTAATGCGAGAAGGGTTCGAACCCAGCATACACCTATTTTCTTTTGGAATGGTGCCATAACTTGCCAAATGGGGGCATTTACTTTTCCAATTTTGCATAGTAGAAAAGTTGTAAAGTATTTAAAAGAAGTTGAGAGCTCCCTTCACCCTACAGTTCTTTATCCGGCCGTTTTGGGGTTTTAACATACAACAAAGGTGTTTTCAAAAGAACACTTCAGTCTTCTTAAGCGAAGTACCGAACCCGTCCCCGAGGAAGGAAGGATCTCCGCTGTAAGGTTTAGGAGCATATTCAGGGAGCTTACCTCTTCGTGCGAGCAGATTAGATTGAAAGAATAATAAGGGTAGGTCGTAAAAAACCGCCAACATCTACTCTTACGCACTCCCCTTCCTTTCTCGGATATCCTAAATTCTTTTTAAGACGCAAAGCAACTGCCCGCCCACAAATTTTATAAATAAATGATGTGTTGTAAAAAACACGAGGGGTTTTTTAAGGTGGTGATTAAAAATTCAACTAAACAGTTCACATATATTTTTAAGGGAGTAGTTATAAACTACCCTCATGAGTAATAATTTTGATTTCAGAAGTATATAGCAGCTTAAAATTATTCCTGGTATTAAAGCTTCGTTCACATGGAGCGATTTAGAAGATGCTATGATGCCGCGGTGGGTGTTAGCCACTTATTGTTTCTGCTAGTAGACGGTCACACGGAGCTACTGAAACTTTGAATGTAATAGAGAGTGAAATATTCTACATTTCTAAAAATACGTAAAAAAAATTTAAAAGTATTCAACAACTAGCGACTTCAGATGTTAGAAGAGGCGATACTGGTGTCGCGTCGCGGTGATAAGATCACGTGACCGGTAACTAGGACATGTAAAATGTGAATGCCAAAATCACGAGTTTGTCGCGATCAGAATAGAACATGTTCTAATTGAATGTAAGAACATGTTTGTGCGAAATTTGAAAAACCTTTTAATTTAGTTACTCGCGGTGAATTCATTGTCACACAAAGCGATTTCGACGCTGCTATTTGAACAGTACCATCGAAATCGCTCCCTTATCGAAGCCTTAGTGACTTTCTTTATACTGGGGTTAGAAACTTTAAACGTTTGATGATCTTTATTCTTAATCGTAAACTGAAAAAACTCGACTGGGATCCAACAATTTTAACATCGTTTCCTTCTTTCCAATCAAACTAAGTTAGATAAATAAAAATAAAAGAAATTAATCCATTTCAAATTAGGTTCGTATGTCCCAAAGATTTATTAGGGAAAAATAATACTTGGATGACTTGTATAGCGCCATTTATGTGAAAAATCACATTTAACTAAGTATGTTCATCATCTTCCGCTCACCTGGTGTCTGTAATCTGAAGAACTAAACCTCTGAGCTATAAAAGCATCTCTTAAACCCACCGCACCCTAAAGAGCCTTTTTTTGTATTTTGAAAGCATTATTCTTTTTCTTTTTTTTTGGTCCTATGGAAACCTTGATATGGTTTTAAGTATTAACTATCCATTGACTTGCTTTTTTTAAATATTGAATATACCTAATTAACATAGCGAAGCTAGCCGTTATTACCTACATAAAGTAATTAACAGAAAAATTTTAAACTTTTCATTGTCATTCTAAAAAAATTTAAATATTTGTAACAGTAAATAATAATTATCAAAAGACTGAAATAAAATATTGTTTCAAATAAATAACTAGTCTTCTTTTGCCAATAACCTTCTAATAAATATAATATAAATGACAAATAGGATTTAAACAGTTACTGCAATATCATGCAATGTGCAGTGTTTTCTAATATATAAATATTATTTATTTGTTTATAAAATACATGATATTTAATGGAGACATTTACATGGAGTAGATACATTTGATCTGCATACTAGGCGGCTGCCTGTTTCATGGTGACCAATGGAGTATAGTTACTTTGTATGAAGTCTAGTGTAAACATATGGATTTATTATATTAATTATATTAACATGCTGACAATTGGAAAAATTATAAAAGAAAGTAGAAGATAGAAAGGAGAAAAAGACATTCGTAAGGATTAGATCACAAAAATAATAATACTTTTTTATATGTGCAAGCATATAAGTGCTTTCAAAATCATATCATCTCAAGCGAAAACTTTGTAATTTAACGTTTTAATCTGGAGTGACCTACCAGGAACATACTTACCTGGTAGTATTTTTCTGTATTTTTATTTTAAAAAGTATTTTTCTGTATCTGTACATAATAAGATAAACCCGAGCGAGTAGTATTTGTATAGCGCCCTTGAGGTAATTTTTCACAAAAAACGGCGCTATACAAGTCATCCAAGTTTTATTATAAAATTATATATTCAATTTTATCATTTTTTGCACAATATTGCGAATAAGCAATTAACTACACTTTTTTCATTTAAATCTAACGATTAATTATTTCATAATACAAAATAATTTTAATAAACCAACTATATCTCATAGGAAGGCAGAATTAATTAAACAAATTGTGAGTGTTATTTTTAATCCAATGCGCCGTTTAGTATGGAAAACCGCAATATGTAATATACTGCAGGTCGGGCCAAATGTAAATAAAGACTACCAAAAACGATTTCGCCATAAATCTCGCATAATGTATGCCAGCAGCGGGCCAGTATTGTATTGTTGGATAGTTCTGGGTTGTGCGGCAGGGGAAAACAACCCTTGTGTACTTGCGACTTTTTCATTATTAATATTTCAATTCAGCTGAATTGAAAACATCTTCTTTTTATTTTACATAACAAATATTGGACCTGTACATTGCATAAAGAATTTGGTGTAAATTTCTTTATACTCGTATATTTTATTTTCAAAGTAAATGGTAAACAAAAAAGCTCAATAAAAAAAAACACTTATTAGCCTCAAAAGATTACGGACACTTGACCCAACATATAAATTCTCGAGTAAGACGAACTAACTAACTAACCATCACGCCGTTTCCCCGCAGGGCTAGGCAGAGAGGACGGACCGCCAAACAACTCGATCTTGGCATACACTTCTTGCTTCATTCACATTCATACATCGTCTCATACATTCTCTTCTATTATTCCAACTTCTGACATGGCCCGACTCAAGTATTTGATTCACTTGATTCCTCGGACGTCCCCAGCTTCCTCTTCCGTTCACATTCGCGTCATACATTCTTCTTACATTCCTTTCTTCGTTCATTCGCTCCACATGCCCAAACCATCTAAGCGTCCCTTTCTTAATCTTACTCATTACGCTTACATCAGCTTTGCATTCTTTACGAATTTCAATATTATTCACACGATCATACATGGTTTTACCACACATTCTCGAGTAAGAAATAAAATTATAATATACGAGATTATAAGTATTCATTTAACGTATAGGAAAATTTGTTTCAAAGGATAATTTTATTTTTTTATTTACAACTAACTTACGTAAATGAAATACAAGCTAATTAAATCAATTATATGGTTAATAAAAACAAATCTATCACCCCAAAACAAAAAGGGCACTTAATTTTATACAAGTAAGGCGAAATTAGATTTATTTAACGGTTTAGTTTATTTTTTTGAGAGTTAATCTTCAAAAATAAAAATAAGAAAAGTATGTTTAAAACACGTGATACGTACCTAGTAATTTAAAAATATGAAGGATATTAAAATTTTTATAATTATATTTAGCAAAAAGTTGTCCAAAGAAGCGAACCTAGCAGTCCACAATGGAGTGCTGGTACCAACCCCGATGTATGGCAGTGAGGCATGGAACTGGCAGAGGAAGGATGAAAATATACTGAATGCTGTAGAAATGAGATCTCTGAGACGAATGTGTGGTAAAACCATGTGTGATCGTGTGAAAAATGTTGAGATTCGTAAAGAATGCAAGGCTGATGTAAACGTAGTGAGCAAGATTAAGAAAGGGACGCTTAGATGGTTTGGGCATGTAGAGCGAATGAACGAGTGTAAGGAGAATATATGACGCGAATGTGAATGGAAGAAGAAGCCGGGGACGCCCGAGGAAGACATGGCACGATCAAGTGAATCAAATACTCAAGTCGGGCCATGTCAGAAGTCAGAATAACAGAAGAGAATGTATGAGGTGTTGTATGACTGTGAATGAAGCAAGAAGTGTATGCCAAGATCGAGTTGTTTGGCGGTCCGTCGTCTCTGCCTACCCCTGCGGGGCAACGGCGTGATGGTTAGTTAGTTAGTTAATTTTGTATTATTTTTGAATAATGGAATATTTATCCATTTCCGGGGATATTTTTTCATAAAACATTTTCATCAATGTCAGAATTTGATTATTTGTGTGCTTGATGATTCTTCTAAAGATAACTTTGATTGCTTCGGTTATTTTTTGTTGTGAATTTTCAAGTGGAAATATTCTAGAGATGAAATGGGTGAATTTATACATCGCGTGACTTCGATTAAAATCATCTCGTGACTTGTTCAAATCATCTCAAGGGCGATCTACAAATATTTCTCCAAGGCTCTATCATGTGAACTGTTCACCGGGCCACGACTTGTACACATTTATGTCGTGGCATTTTCAATAATGTCGGAATTTAAAAAAATCTATCTTTTATTTTGGAATTATCTCAAAATGTTTGAATAATTTTTACTACGATGTGCAAACGCTTTCTAAAAATAACGCTGCTTTCCTGTTATTAATAGTTGAGAGCAAAATAACAAGAAATTTTATCAACATGACACATTTTAGTTTATCGACATGACACATTTTAGTTTATCGACATGACACATTTTAGTTTATCGACATGACACATTTTAAGTTATCGACATGACACATTTTAGTTTATCGACATGACACATTTTAGTCTTAAAATAACATTCCACCAACTGATTTTATTTTTTATGAAAGTAAATGTTTTAACCATGTCACGATCTCAAGGTAATTGCAATTGCTTTTGTGCAATACTTACTCTATGCACACAACTGTTGGTCGCTTAGTAACACTTCCATAGTACAACGAGTGCAGTGGTTTTCTGTCAGGTTTTAGATTTTACAAAAATATTTGGTTTTAGGTGGTCAAGTTTATACACCCCTGTGCTATGCCATTATGTGAAATAGACCTATGTTACATGCGATGCTACCCAGCTTTGTTATTATTGTGCGAAATGTACGTTCTCATGTAACCGGGTGCTTTCCGCTGTTTATTTTTACATATTATTTGATATAAATAAAAACAGACCAGTTCGGTTCGTGCCTCGTTCTGCCAGGACTAATTAATTAGAATTGTTTTGTAAGAGAATTAATTCTACAGTGAGACCACTTGGCAAATACAGAGTATTCAGTTACTACTTACCGTACAGTGTACTGGAACAAAAAAGGTTTTGTTTTTTTAATTTTTGTATCTTGCTACATCGCAATCCCCATAAGTTATGAAAGTTATTTTGAAAGAAGAAAAATTTACAATACATAACTGAGAGTTAAAACAATTTAACGTGTTTTAAGATAAATGAAGGACAAAATAAAGATACTTAATATAAACAAAAAAAGGTAAAAAAAAAAAACGATTTAAAATTCATAATCCAAAAAATCTTTATTGCACACATAAAAGTAAAAAACGTGTAAAGGTTATAGCTTATAGGCATGCCCTATTTCCTTTAGTTAACCCAGAAAATATATAATACAAATTAAATTAAAGAAATACATATTAATATATAATATGCACAGAAGTTTAATCTAAGTGCGTTTAATCTATGTGTTCAAAGCTCAGATCATAGAATATATTCCATGATCTGAGGTTCAAAGTATTAATTTAAGGTACAGTGATATATGTTCAGAAGGAATGTTTTTAGTGATTATTTAAATAGGAATAGACCGTGTGTTTGTCTCATGTTATGTGGAAGGTCATTATATACTTTAATTTCCCTTTTTGAAATATCCTTTATTTGACTTGTGGTATTATTTATGCTAAATTAAATAATTCAAGTAAAATTAATCGTGGAGTATCAATTAATAAACATATTCCTCTAACTAGATTAAAATACTGCGAAATTCTTTATGTTTCAAGCATACAACTCTTACTACCTTATAAAATCTAATTTTAATTTTTATAGTAGGGTATCTAATCCTAGTTTATTTCAATTTAATTCACTAACTTCATTATCAATTAAGATTTTTAAAATTAAATTAAATTATGATTTTACCAAATTATTTATTTATTTCTTTAATTAAATACTTTTCGTATTAATTATTCATAAATATATATATTTGCATGTGTTTCAAAACAATAATGTAATAAACTAGTAGAAAAAATGGTTATGATATCATAATATTACAAAGTAGTCGTAACAAAACATCAGTGTCTATACACTAACATGGGTAAATATACAATTGCAAAGCGCTATAAAAATAATCAATTTATTATTATTATTGTTAAATATACAATTACAAAAGCAGTTCCATTAATTATAATTCATGAGAACGAAAGGAACATAACATTAATGATAAACAATAAAGTAGCAAACAAGTAGAAGAAAATATTACTATATCATACAGACACCTTCAAGGAGATACAATATGTACATTTACAAAATAAGTTCTATTAATCCAGCATTACTGACGTGGGGTGTAACAAACCTCAACAAAATGTTTTGCAAATATCTCTTAAACGGTTTGAAAGATTATTGTGCGATTTCCGATACCTTCCATGGACATGTCATCGGGCCAATGCCAAAGTCACGAATCTGCAAAAGCAAAACTGATGTTTTGGGTAATTGAACTGGAATCAATAAACGATTCGTGTTAATTTCTATTTGAATTTGGAGGATGTTAACGTATATGAAGCTAATTTAGTAACAAAATTCATCGATTTTTGATGCCAGTTTAGAGACTTCAATCCTCAATATCTCCAGGTGATGATTATGCAGATTAGCGACTCGCATTGGACCAACGATATGACAGCTTTAGTTAGTGGTGATTGACAACATTCAGCGTAGACTAACGCATCCTGTTGGGTATCCCACAACATCAATACAAACTATTTTATTATTAAACATTATATTTTGTGTTTTTCTAAAATACTATCCCGCATTTAAAGAAAACATAACGAAAACTGTATTTATTGCAATACGAGTTAGATTTGGAGACAATGATTCTTCCTCATCTACTTCCCCATCTCACTTTTTTCAGTCTCACAACTTACCCGAACCAATTTGAGATATCCCCAAGGATGCTATAGTCCTACTAGCTTTGGCAGCTGGGATTCTTGTGCGGAATTCTCATAATTGGTTTTATACTGTTTATACTGTTATTTTATATATTCTTTCACATTGATGGATATGACTCGCATACATTTACACTTTATATTGAAAATGTGCCTCTTATAGTAACAATCGTATTTTCAAAAGAAAATATATAAAGATTTGCAAATAGACATCATATTCACAAACACCAAAGAACACATTTCTTCTATGTTAAAAACAATTTTCCAGGCGATTTAGCGATGAAATAGTACGAGGCAAGTACCACAAAATAATTTTTTTTTTCAAGGTGTATGGTCTGCCATATGCAGAAAATATTTCTTTTTGCAGCATATTAGGGGCAAACATTTTAGGAAAAAAACTCTTGCAAAAATTGGTGAAAGGCAAATCATTATTTTTTTTTGGTTTGATTGATTTTTTTCTACAAATTAAACATTATAACTCTTTCTTCGTGCCATTATAAAACAGCGTTGCTTCATTACTGTTATAAGAACACTGAAAAAGAAAATTTGGTTGATCAAAAGTGTTCCGCTAATTTTGTACTAAATGACTTTTTTAGATATTGAACATTGATACACAATTTTTTTTAATGATACAATATAATTGTGTTTTGGTTGCATGACAATTCAACACACTTCTTAAAAGTGATATAAAGTCATTAACCTGGACCGAGAACTCAATCTAACCTAACCTATTTTTTGATAAAAAAAAAAGATTAATAAAATACGTATATACTTGTACATATATTAATTAGATTAGGATTTCGGGCTAGCATTTTTTCGTACTTTTAATGACTTTCCCTTTATATGAAAAGTGTTCTGATTCATACGTATATTGAATTAGCTGGTCACCGTGTGTTTATATCTATGTATGATAACGGACAGACACATGAAATACAGTTAATATATTTGTCCGCTAGGGGTTTTGAACCCGAAACCTATGCGTCTTGGGGGATCGAGATTTCACGCTGCCATGGAGACCGTCCAAGTACTTCGATACATATTTAATGAATCAATGTACATATATTAAACACTCCCGGAACATACTAAACTTGTACCATACGAAAACAAACATGGCGTTCGGAGCTCGCCACAAAGACGTAAGGGGCGGGGGTAGTCCCGGAGCGAGCGAGAAATGCATTCCTCTAAAATGCGATTCAGCACTTAAAATGCAAACTCGATGAGACGTTTGCTGCCCTCCTTTATGTGACGTCACAATTGCATGAACTTACATAGATTGTAATGTCATTACAAAATCCGACTCACGAAGCGCCGTAATAAGCTCGGAGTGCTAGCAGAGTCGTACGGCAAACAGTATCGACAAGTGCCGTGATACGGTACGGGTGCTGTTAGCAGCTAAATTGTAGCATTTTATCATATCATATAATATGCCGCTTTGTCTGCGAAAAGACTTCCGTAAGAGGTAATGTAATTTTTCTTGGATGCATTTGAGAGGTGATCGGATTGGTTATCAGAGAATCGCATAAATCAGTGCACTTAAATTTAATTCTTTCTTGCATTTCTTTACAGTCATTTTAAATTCTTTCTATAATTGAATTAAAAGTCCAGAGTGGAAGATACTGTCAGTATCGCCCTGGTGAAAGACCACCATTCAGAATTGAAACGTTGCTTGAAATGGCTTTTAGCCGTGTTTGGTGACCAGATCTGAATAGCCAGGTATTCCCCACCTTCCTCTTCCCCTTCTCCTTCCCCTCCCCAAAACCTTCAGCCTCACAACATTCCCCAATTGGGGATGCCATAGTCTCACTGGCTCTATACGGTTGGGAGCAGTTAGGACTTTTGTGCGGTATTCATATAAAAAAAAGTTACTTTGTAATCGCCACTTTACTAATATATACATATCAACATGTTTTGAAAGCGAAGCTTTCCTCATCAGGATATACAGAATAAGTAAATTAATTTTTTGAAGAAAATTTCTTCTGTAAGGGTTTCACTTTGTTAAGTTAATTAATTCTTTCTGCCAGAACTTTGCATCACTTTAAAGTTTATTGAGTTTTAACGGATCTTCGAATGTTGGTTTCTGTCTTAGAGAGAAAATATTTTTTTAGATTATTTATCTCCACGACAAAGTGATCCCAATCTCGATTTAAAAGTTTTTTGTTGATATAATATTTGCGTTTCGATTTCGTTCAATGGTGAAATGCAGGTATGTCGAAAGGTATAGTTATGATAATTATCGTAAACCGGCAGTTAAAACCATACATATGAGTACAGTGTTAACTTAAGTATGGCCCCAAGTGAAAATCATGCACAGTGGCGTTAATGACACTGAGATTGAGCGAATAAAGAATAGACAGTAATAATGATTATCTGCTTTTTTATTTGATTGTGAATCCACCATTCAGAATTGAAACATTGCTTGAAATGTCTTTTAGCCGTGGTTGGTGACCAGATCTGAATAGCCAGGAATTTCCCCACCTTCCTCTTCCACTTTTCATTCCCCTCCCCAATACCTTTAGCCTCACAACATTCCCCAATTGGGGATGCCATAGTTTCAGTGGCTCCAGACTCTAATTACTTCTAATTACCTGGAGACAGTGTGACTGCTGTATCCCCAATTTAGGTATATATATTAAGAGGCTGAAAAGAGTGGGGAATTGAAGTTTGGGAAGTACCTGACGGTTCAGATCTGATCATACCTGCAACTTCAGTGTCCAGAGCTAAGAAGCTTACCAGTCTGTCAATGAGGTAGTCAAATGCACTACTTGTTCTTTTCAACATAATGCTGCAGGTATTATTTCTTATCTTTCGAAAAAATGTATTTATAAGTGTATTTTAATGTATTTACATTAAACGATAAAATACTTGCTATTTGGCAAGTTCGTTAGTCGTACATAAATTAGTCAATGAAAATATATCCATTTTGCCTTCGTTTTCATTTAGTTTGAAGATTTCTAGCAAGAAAATTTATTTTCCACATTATATTCATTAAACGTGAATACACGGAGAAACAACATTTATTACTATTGTACACAGACGTTCTATGTAGGGTGTAGGGTACAGGGTGCAGGGTGCAGGGTGCAGGGTAAGCGCCTACGCTATGCAGCCATATTATACTCACCGGAACTATCAGGAAACTATAGGGGCGCTAGGGTAGCGCCAGTTGAGTGTCACCTTAGGTGTCGGGAGGGTACGTTTTGGGTACAAAACGCCACAATAAAGAGCCGATTGTCTTTGCAATTATGCGCCGTACAAGACTATTCCATTTGCGCAAGTACACGGCGAGACCTGTTTCTGAAGTACGTTATTAAGTTTCTGAGAGGCGTGTAAAATAAAACATCTTTCCTTGAGACATGACGGAAACTACTGTTTAGAGCTGTGGGTGCAACTTTTTTTCGATTGAAGTTTATTTTTCAATAGAAAATAATTATGTAAGTGCATCAATAAATTGCATTTTTTTTATCTCACCTGTAACGTTGGTCTTATCTTATTTAAGTTTTTATTTTTATTAAAATTTTCTATATTATTTAATTGAAATTTTTACCCGCTGAGCTTCTTGTAGAGCTGATCAGAATTAGCTTAAACTCAGCTTAAGACAGATTTTTGAAATTTTTATAGATCAACGCATCTTCGGCTGACAACGCCATTTTCAACACGAGCTATGGAGCTTTAAAATTTCTTTAAACCGAAATGAAAGTAGTTTGTTCCACAAAAATATTGCTCAGTTATAATTTTTTTCAATGTGTCGAAATTTAAGCAAAGCTGGTAGTAAATTTTAGTAAATCATTGAGTTAAAGTTTTTTTTCACGCAGAAGTACATCTACTTCTTTTCCTTCTCAATTCGGGTCGGGGACTCATCGTATAGACAAGGCGTGCCTGTCATGCTCTACGTCAGTGGCATCTTTCGCTCAGCCGCTGAAGTTACTTCTGCCACCTGTGTCTGGGGCGGCCCACTGGACGTCTTCCCACTGGAATAGAACTCTCAGCGGAATTTGATCTTCTGGCATTCATAATAAATGACCGAGCCATCTCAGTTGCAAGTTTTCTGCAAAGAGTTGCAGTGGTTCGATGATTAGCTCATCTCGGATAGTCCAGCACGTTATTCGATCCCATTTTGTAACTCCTCTCAAAGATATCATTTCGGCAGCTTGGACCCTGAACCGTGTTAGAATACTTGAGTAATTAAACATCGTGCCAATTCAAGTCATAGGGGTAGGCATTACAAGATGGAATGCCACACAACATTGTCATGGTACTCTCTTCTTGCTTCACCCACATTCATACATAGTGGGTATTAGCAGAAATAAAGAAAATAAAATTGTTGTATGTTGATAATCTGGTTTCATTCATGGAGCAGAGGGCCGCACTAGATGCAGCATATCTCCAAGCAATAATTTGAATTTCCTTAGTATTATCAAGCACAAACAATAGCACTCGCTGTCACTGGAAGCAACCCTCTTTTGAAATTCGGTGGAAGTTCTTAGTAGAATTGAAATAGTTTTGCGCGAGTAAACATTTCCGAATTAATAAAATTTGTCAATAATAATTTTTTTCCAAGATACAAGATAGAAAAACAAAAATCTTCCAGCCGAAAAATTATAATAACTGAAGCGGGCTTTTTATAATTTGAGTTCTTTGTAGTTTGTATTTATTTATTTGCGTCGTCCGAACGTTTTATTTTACCCAATAATAATTCTTAGCGATATTTTACCTACCCTTTTCGGAAACCCTTTTTTCAATTTCCCTGATCTTGTTTAGGGCCCCAGAATACCCGATTATCCTGGGGGACCTAAATATTCCAAGGGTTCGATAGGTTCTCATATTTCAAAAGCAATATTTTAATTTAAGCGTCTTTACGTTTCGCTCAGACCCCGAGAAAGGCAATTTGCCTCATGAGACACTTGAGATTTATTGGGTTTGTTGTAGGTGAAAGAAATATATTTTTTCCATATTGTTATATTTTTCTTGGCTGGCGGAAGTAATTCACTTATATAAATTACTTATTAAAACTTAATTAATTAAAATGTGAAGGCTGTCCAGTAATAAAAATTTCTTTATCGAATGAAAAGTTATTTTTGTCGTTCAAATAAATTAAGCAAAATATTTAAAAATAAAACAATAGAAAAATGAATAAACCAATAAACCGAATACAAAACGCCAACTTACCGTGTGACTTAAATGGGTTATTATTACCGATCTGCAGAGGAATGGTGTTTATTATGTATTTTATCTAATTTTCTCAGTTAATTTGCGAATGAACTAAATACGTTATTTTTGCATTGTCCGTTTGATATTATTTCTGCTAACTGACAAAGTTAAAATAAACCTAAAAGGTAGTATTCCTTTAAAAAATTACATTACTATCTTATAAAAACTGTATTTATAGCTTTTTTGTGAACTTAGTTGGAAAACAATATATTTTTTTAATGAGAAGTAATAATTTGTGTCAACCACAGTATTTATGTTTCAGAAGCAAAGCTAACAATAAACGTACTAAAAAATCATTTCTTTATTCAATGCAGGAAAAAAAAAGCTTTTTATAATGCTGAAGATGTGTTGCTAATAAAATTATTTATTCTTTCATCGGTAAAAAAACACGTTTTGAAAAATCTTCTCTCTAGGTTCAATTAGAAGTAAAAATTATTTGCCTTCAACTGAAACTAGTTTACCTCTAAAATAAAGCATGTTTCTAATATTTTTGTTAAAAATTTCCAATTCTTAAATTTTAATATTTAACAGTATTAAAAAAAAAAACAATCACACATTAAAAAATATTTCAAAATACAGTCAAAGAGGACACTGTCAATATAAAAAATCTTGCAAATGCTCATACACAGTTAACTGCAAGATTGAAATTTTAATATAAAAGTTTGGTTCCCGTTGAGAAGATGGCACACTCTTATTCAAACATGCGCATTTTTCAATCCGCACATTCCGAAGTTCCATAACTAAGTTATAGTATCAATATCTTATATGGCCCCGTTCAGCTTTACGCCCCACCCCCTTCGAGGAGTTTGTTACAAATATCCCTCGATATGGATCACCCTAGAGTAGCCCCCGAGAGGGTAGATTATTAATATAGCATTAATCTGTTAAATTATTTATTTATTACATTACGTATACCTATAGGCTTAGTCATTGTGAGAAAAAAAATTGAAAAATTAAAAAAGAAAGATTTAATAATTGAAGATGATAATATTAACAAATTTTGAATGAAACACGAAACCGAAAAAACCACAGAAATAAAAAGGTATCAGTCGCATCTGGGGATCGAACACAGGACCTCTGTATTACCGGGACAACCGCTCTACCGATCTCGGTAGACTTGTTAATATTATCTTCTTCAATGAGGTAGATAAGCTTCACTAAATTGATAAAATAAATTGAATTAGACTTGTAAAAAAATTCAATAGATGTTCCATATAAATAAAAATCGGATAGGTATATCCGAGACACTATCTAGATTGTAATTATATTCGGGTAAAACTTTGTAATCATCATAGAGATATTAGATAATAATATGGTATTTATTGAAGGATAATTAAGTCTTCAAATTGAGGTGTGATATCGATGAAGATGGCATAAAGTGCACACTTCTCACTAGCTCAGTCGGTAGAGCAATTCGGTTTTGTGTTTCATTTAAGATTTGTTAATATTATTTTCTTCAATGATTAAATATTACTTAATCATTGAAGAAGATAATATTAACACATCCCAAATGAAACACGAATCCGAAAAAAACAACAGAAAATAAAAAGGTATCAGTCTCAGCTATCATCATGAGGATAGCAGCCAATAATATGGGATTTAAAATGGAGGATAATATTATCAAGTCTTGAACTTGAAGTATGATATTGGTGAAGATGGCGTAAATTGAACTGGTCTCATTAGCTCAGCCGGGAAAGCGGTTGTCCCGGATAGACAAAGGTCCTGGGTTCGATCCCCAAATGCGACTGATACCTTTTTTATTTTCTGTTGTTTTTTATTCGGATTCGTGTTTCATTTGGGATGTGTTAATATTATCCTCTTCAATGATTAAATATTCCAACCAGGTTTATAAACTTCAATAAATTTAAAAAAAAAATAATATTAAATATTACAATGAGGTTTATAAGTTTCAAGAAGTTATTAAAATAAATTTAAATCAATAGATGTTTAAAAAAAATAGATATTACTAGTTACAGTTAATTACACTGATCTCCAGATTGTCCTCTCCTCGTTAAAATTATTAGAATCGAAAATAATAAACACAACGCGCGTTTTATCGAGTAGTGTTCACAACATTTATTAAAATATCGGTCTTCCGGGACAAATCTGACAGATTAGACCAGTGCACATGTTGTTAAGAAAATTTAGAAATTTATGACATGTGTAATAATGAATTTGAGTCGAACTTTATAGGTTTCTGCTACAAAAGTCGGTCACCAAAAAATATCTTTCTATTTTTGATACATGGTGGAATTCCATTATAGTATATTATAATAAAACAAATATAAAACTTTTTTCCACTTTAATTTTTATTTGACCGTAATCGGGTTTCAGCTCGTTAGGGCCATCTTCAGACTGGTACAAATTATTCTAAATCTATGGTTTTTATACACAACATATGGGGGAGGGGAAGAGGGGTGGACTACAAGGGTTTAAATCAATTATCTTAATTACATTTGTTATTAGGTCGTTTTAGTAATTCTAGTATTCTAATCACCTTGGGTTTTTTTTTATTTATTTACTTCGATATTATTCAGGGGAAAAACCTTACAAGTAATATGACTTAGTACTGGTCTAATTTTATTGTCAAATCATTATTATATTTATGGTGTGTGGGAATTTTTAATTACTTTTGAAGGGGTACATGTTTGCATTGGAGTAGAAATGGTCATTATATAAACTAAATACATATTTACTTTCAACATTATTACGATAATTACAATGGGTACAACAGCGGTGATTTAACAAAAGATTCTAATTGTTTATTCATAACAAAGTTAGGGTCTAATTTATTAGTTAAGCGAGTAATTTCTAAAGATTCTAGTTTATCGAGTTTATGCCCTTTATTACATGTATGGAGGATTTTAACGTCTTTGTCTTTATACTGTATACATCACCCCTCTTCCCATCCCCCATATGCTGTGTATAAAAACCATAGATTTAGAATAATTTGTACCAGTCTGAAGATGGCCCTAACGAGCTGAAACCCGGTTACGGTCAAATAAAAATTAAAGTGGAAAAAAGTTTTATATTTGTTTTATTATAATATACAAAAAATATCTATTACGATAAAAATATTATAGAAAGCGATACTACATACTACAATCATACATACTCGCTGTAAAGTTTTTCCTTTGAAAATAAGTTAAATAATTTGATTTTCTTCTCATCCACGTTTACAACATTAACATTTTACGCTAGTGAATAAATACTGACATTGAAAAATGATGATCATTGAATGAATGTTGAAAAACTTGTTTCCTTATTATTACTTTCATGTATTGAATTACGTTTTCATGATGCTCTCTGCGTGAAAACAGAATTTGTATTTATGCATTTACTTCAAACAATTCTGTAGATCTATGTTAAAGTTGTTTATCGACCGTAATAAACCATGTTATAATATCCGAATCTAGCAGCGCCTACATTTTAAAGTAAAAACCATAAAAAATCCTGGTATTACCGCGTTGCCACGGTATCTAACCCGCAACCCCTGACTCCTTCGTAATTTCTCATATAACTAAGCTTGAAAGGTTGTAATATTGGTAAGAGTAGTTATCGATTCCATTAAAATATTTTTAAATTTATTCTTTAACACATGGAGGATATAGTTCACGACGTTCTAGATCTTTCCTACATTTTTCATACTATCGTTCAAATAAACTTATTTTTTATTTATTTTTAAACTAATGGCGGAGACATTGAACGCCACTTGTGGAATTGCTCAATGCCGTTAATTTTTTAAAACAAGTTATTTTGGTGTTGGATTTAAATTTTTCTATATAAACATTATTTTTCATTGTCGCGTTTATTGCAAGAACACGTTGATTTCATTATCCATTTTTCCTCGTACAGTTTTGAGAGATCATCTGTCCCAGAATGAAAAACTGGACTTTTTTCCCCATTCAAGGGGGGCTTTTAAGGACATTGATTCGTGCCCCGATTGGAATCTGTAACGTATTTTCCCGAATTGTAGAATGTTGGAGGACGCAGGATTACAAAGTATTAAGTGATCTATCTCAAATCTTTCAACCGTGTAGGTTTTGCGAAGGCTGCTTTTTTAAAACATTTCTAGTCATCATTTCCATAGATAAATCTATTACAAGGTCTGACCCAATATGGCCTATCATTGTATAATATTTTATTAGAACATGTTGACATTTTGTTATAGGTTTGTACAATGTTGTTTGTGTGAATTCAACAACAATTATAAAATTTTCACGAGGAAATTCCAGGAAAAATGTTTTATTGGTAAAAAATATTTTTATGCGGTCCTTTAGTACATGGAAAGATTTCATTCGCTACCATTATTCGATGTTCAGGTTCTCTTAGGTTTTTCGGCCACTGGTATTTTCCAATTCACTTAAACCGTAAAAAACCTCACTGAGAGTAAAACTACAATCACGTTCTCACCATTTCCTATCACATTTGAACACAATTCTGAACGTGGAGATAATCTAATATATTTGTTACGCCTACGTGAATGCCCGATATTCAAGCGGTTTGGTGTTTTTTTTTTTAAATCTCTAAACGGATTGAATCAATATTGGTCTCGTGTGACGGAAGCTGCGTCACAGAGCGGTAAAATCTATCGACCAGAACTTTAAGATACGTTTCGCGGTTTCAATGTCTTATGTAATGCTGAAAAATGAATTACTTTGTTTTAAATACTATGTTAAGAATAAATAACAAGATGTTTCGGATCAATAGTTCCTTCATTAGGGAACAAATTATACTAACATTAAAATGGTATATATGCACATACAAAACATAAATTGGTATTAATGTGAATATTTATTATTGAAATGGTGGTTAAAATAAAATAATTTTACTACTTATTTGAAATGATGCCACAAAGATATTTAATATTATTGAAGACGCAACATTTAACAGAAAAATATTGTAAATATTTGCTCTTCATTTGCAGCGGTCTCGATCCATTTGGTTCCTTTTGGGCTCCACTAAATGACAAGATTATTTTGTTTTTATGTCCTTCAAGCAACATGTTGTTTTCATAAAATTTGCCATTTATTTTTCTAATGCTATTTTTTATGTACCCACCCCTTTAATGCTTATTTTTATTAAATTTACCCGTTATACTGTATTTTCTATGAACATGTTGATTCACGTTCCATTTAATAACCTCATTGATATATTATATTATTATTACACTTGTATCCTACAAAAGTAATTGACTTTGATATTTACGTCTCACTAGCAATCCATCACACCTACATAATATGCCTCAAGGTAAGATTATAATTTAATAACATTATTTATTGTAGTATAAATACTACTCGTATGTATATTAATTAATGTTTTATCCTCTAACCAGCAAATTCGCATTGGAAGAGATGATTTTATGACCTTTATAATACTTTTAAACGATATGCTCGACCTTCATTAATGAACAAAAATTTTAATCTCGCTCTTCATCATGTCGCCAAAAAAGTAGTTTCCTGTTTTCCAACGATAAAGAGTTTTCATGAGATTATCACAGACTGAGCGGCTAATATTTTCGGAGCTGGATCCAGGGGATACGGAGATACGAAATCCGGCGACCGCGATGATTTTTCAAACATTTATCGGTGTTATTTCACAATTTTCAATTTAAAAAAAAATTAAGATTTAAAAAAAAAATGTCGATACTCTTAGGATCGCCCTAGAGAAAGACCGTATTCCAGTTTCAAAACGTTGGGTGAAACAGCTTTAACTCTTTTTAATGACCAACCCTCAATAGTCAAGCCCTTCCTAGCCTTCCTATTTCTCCATTACCTATCCCTCCCCACTCCCTTTAGCCTCACGACATACCCCGATTGGGAATGCCATGGTTCCACTGACTCCAGGCAGTTTGAATAAAAATTGAAAATGTTACTTATTCAGGACATATTCATTCCCCGTACCATGGTTTGTTAAAAAAACCTAACCACAAAAAATGAAGCTTCTTTTATTGGCGTGATTTTAAAATTGTTTCAGACAATTCTTTCGGGATTGGGGAGTGTTACAATGAAAGATAAAAGGTGTGCTTGAAATGTTCGAAAGTTTTCTTTTCAGGAGTTGTTTTATCTGGCCTATATAGTTTTATTTCACAAAGGAGAAAAGTTTGCCACTTTAAACTGTCGCGACTAGCAGTCAAGTATCCATTTGTACCACCCGAAGTATTATTTGAAGATTTTTCAATGGAGAAAGCTGAAAGACTCCTTTGTCTCATTTACTCGTAAATAATTGTACTTCCAAGAGCAATGTAAATGTTTTTTTATATTTAAAAAATGTATATCTGTGTACGCCACTGTACTGGAGAGAAAACTAGCTTGTTTTTCACACAATCGTGCATTACGGGGTAGTATGACCACATAAATAAATTAAAAATATTGAAGCATGTACTCATTTTATTAAAGATTTAACTTCATTTTTATGCCAGCCTAGTCTCTACTTCTAAAAAAAAATCCTTAACTTCCGGGCCTTTTATCTTTTTCAGTTTTAATTTTCGCCATCGTGAATATACCTGTTTCTACTAACTCGTGGTGAAATGCCACCAAATTTATAACCCTTTAAAATTTTGCACATCGCTAAAATTGTCCTCACAAATTATGTGTTATGGTAATGATATTAACTATTTTCAATACTTAAATCGGATCATGTCAAGAGTCAACGAAATAGTGCGTACGAGTTATGTGCTATGCGCCAATACAGAGTTGTGCGACGTTCCATCCAGTCTGTCTGCTGCGGTAATTAAAATTACGTTATGCTTAGTTTGTTAGTTTATCTGATATAAAGTCATAATGTTGAGGATAGACAAAATAAAACCCCGTCATGAATATGATCCATGTTGTTTTCATTTTCACGTAATTGTAATTCGTAACTGAATTACTTATATCAGAGCAGTAGCTCCCTTGTTAGAAAATCACAAGAAAATGTCCTTAACGACACTTTTCCACGTCATTTTGAGCACTAACACTCATAATATGTAAACGAATCACGCACAAGATGGCCGCCTCTCGCCAAGAGTGGCGTTTCCTGTTTCTTCCCGCCGAAATCATTTCAATGCCCCAACTTCCGCCGGGGACTAGCGCCATCTCTTGAGCAACTCGGCTACTTACATCTTCTGATATCATATTTAATTCCTGAAGTTTACAAGGGACTGAAACTTTTACATTAGCA
The DNA here is from genome assembly GCA_022606495.2 of Halesus radiatus. Taxonomy (NCBI): domain Eukaryota; kingdom Metazoa; phylum Arthropoda; class Insecta; order Trichoptera; family Limnephilidae; genus Halesus; species Halesus radiatus. The sequence goes on along the minus strand of JAHDVE020008377.1, from coordinate 12,441 downwards.
GTTACGTCCAAAATGGGTAAATAAGTTTATAATTTTATTACGCTCTCTGAGGGCAGGTTGTGGTGAAATTTTTATTTTATTTAATGGCTTTCCTTTTCATGTTGTTTAATTCTACATTTCTGATGAGTGTATTTGGTTGGGCACTTATTTAATTATTTTATAAATATATATATACATTTTTTATTTAATGTAAATACATATAACCTATTTAATAGTACAGATATATCTTAATAGCTAATTACAAATAAAGTATTAATTTATTCAACAAAAAGTGTCCAACCCAATAGAGAAAGATTTCTCGTGTTTGAGTTGGGGAGCAGCGACAGTAGTGATATGTATAGAAATTCGCTAACATGAATTATCATCACAAATATTGTGATAAAAATGATTTTCAGTGACCTGAGCGACATTCTCGTATTACAAACAACCTTAAAATATTTTAATTCTCTTTACTCCCATAATTTTAAGTGGAAAATTTCACTTAGGATGAAAATGGAGGATTATGACGTAAGTATTTAATTATTAAATTAATATCCACTCATCTCAACACAGGACTGTCCTAGTGAGATGAGGAGCTAATGTTTTTTTATTTTATTTTTTTAAATTTTTGAATAAATAAACAAATAATATTATAATTTCGTCAAAATTCACTTTGTGGTGACATTATTAATAAATTAATTAAAAATTACTTTGTATTAACCACTTCATTAATATACACATATCAACATGTTTCTAAAGCGATGCTTTCTTCATCAGGAATATATAGGATACTAAAAAATAATAATGACAAGTATAGACAAATGATAAAGATAGAACACAATAATGTAAGAATAGACAAATTTCGAAACATGTTTATGTGTAAATTAATAAATTGGTGAATACAGAGTACTTTTTTAATTGATTTATAAATAATACTATATTTTGACTGGTCAGTGGATGAGTTGACATCGCGCTTAGGTCCGACCGAGGCGGCGTGAGTTCAATTCCCCGGCTGGCTCCTCCATCACGTCACAACCTGGGATGTTTGTTTTTCGTTTAAAAAGAAAACAACTCGTGAATAATTGAACGCGGCATTTAGGACTACTCGACTATGAAACGGTCAAAGTCAAAGTCAGTTAAGATAAGACGTCTGATGGATTAACCTCGGCTAAGTTTCAGAGTGACATCCGCTTAGTTTACCAATAAAAAATGAAAATAAAAGTATGTGACACTTCACAAAAGCGCCACAGTTTGTGCGGAGCACATACGGGAAAACTATATCGTAACCCGGTTGGGCAACGTTGTTAGGCGGGTTAAGGACGGGATAACTTAATGGGGGGACTTGAATAGGCTCGAATTTAATGTAGGAGGAAAGACAGATGCCGGCAGCTCGTTCCACATACGAGCCGATTTAAACAAAAACGAGTCGGCGAAACGTCCCGTTCTCATGAAGCCAAGATCAACTGTGAACGTGTGTTAAACTTGTGTCCGTCGAGTTTCACGCAATTGCGCCAGCGCAGAGGGGATCAACGCGGGTAGCTCCTTCGAGCAGGTTCCATTGAAATATCCATACAATTGACTCTACATACCTACATTGCGTCTGTGCATCAGAGATTGCAATCGGTTTGCAACGAATTGTCGATCAGATGAACCGCCCTCCATTACACAGAATCGAACAGGTTTATTAGTTATTTGGGAGCTCCAGCCCAGAGGTGACTTCTCCTGTCAACTGTTGGACGAACTTGAGATTTGTATAGGATTAGAAGTTGATCGCAATTGAAGAATCTACTAGCCCTATGAAAGTCACAGTTTCTTGGAAGCCAGATTTACTCGGGCTACCATGGAGCCCCGATATTTGAGCTGGTCTGGAATGCTTATCCCAATAATTTTAAAGAAGTCTTTATTGGGGAGAGTGCTCCCATTAAATTGCGCTGGACAGTAATTAAATAATAACGAAAATTCTATTTTCATTAACAAATATCATGCAAATGGTTTACGTACAATCTACAAACATGTAATATAAAACATTACCATAATTCGTCTTTTTACGTGAGTCATGATATGAAACATATGAGTGTGAATTAAACAAGCAGTGTGTGTCGAGACGGAGTTGTGTGGCGGTTTAATCTCTCTGCCTACCTCTGCCGCGAAACGGCGTGATGGTTAGTTAGTTAGTTATTTGGAGAGTAGTCGTTGATGTGTCCCAGGAAGACAGAATAAAGGGTATTATTGTGCTATAAATTATATTTTATAAAAATAATCATATCATATAATTGAAAAAAGTCACATAAATAATTAAGGCAGTGCTTTGTTATTGTGTTATATTACTTTTGTTTGAATGAGTACCTTTCTCTTCCAGAACATAACTTTTTTTTATGTCTCTTTGCAAGAAATCTTCAAAAAATACATTGAAATTGCGTCCTATTTTGCAACGCCACATATTGCTACAATATTAAGTTTTAAATTAAAAAATATGTACATATTATAATAATACTTGAATCAGATATGTCAATAGACGAAATAACACTGTTCCCTTCGATAAAGTTTTGAGGTGTTCCATCATCTAATTCAGTGATTCCCAAGGTGGGCAATATCGCCCATCAGTATGCGATAAGTTGCTTGCGGAGCGATGAAGAGTTAAAAGCGCCGCGGTCGATAGGCGTTCTCTGTGCACTTACTTTAGTATATACACTGTAGATAATTCAAAATTTTATTTTATTGACATTGACGTTTGGTGCAATTTAAAGGTTTCCGTTTCATAAAATTCTAAAAACTTTCGTTAGTACCGAACACATTAATTAAAAAAAAAACTGTGTGGTGAAAACAAAACTAAAAAATAAAATTAAATTACATTTCAACTTGAGAAATATTTATATGTTTTAATTTATCGCAGGGCGTATAAATACATTTATTTATAAATCGCAGTTACTTTTTAACTGAGAGGAATTACAAGTTTTAAAATAGAGAATAACGATTAAAAATAAAAAAAATCTTAATAATATTTTTTTACAGATATACATGCATGTAAGTACTCGAAATTATTTTAAAACATTAGTTACGTAGTTTTTTGGAACCCCCCATGATCAGTCACGGGCCTGTATTTCACAAACTAAGATGAAATCGAATTTGCTTTATATCTTCGCTTGAGGTAAATTTTATTTACCTCAAACATACATGTTATTAAATAACTTTTTAACTTTGTGGGAATGTTCTAGGATTCAAGCAAAATCTCAAAAGTTATATCAAAGGACGTGTCACCAAAATGTGTTCTTATCTAAGTGAAACTTTCCGTTGGTTCTGACATTCAACATTATTATAATTGTTCCAAAGCCTTTACATAACAGGAAATTATATCTGCCGACGCAACCTACGCATAAAATATAAATAGGTACTAAAAAAAAAAAGTTTTTTTTTTATTCATTGGGTTCAACGTAATTTGTAAAAATACTCAAACACGAAGAAGAAAAAATGTTTTATGTATTTGGAATATCAGATCTGATTTAGTATTTTTGCTTCCGAGAGTATAGTCAGGATACAGTTACTAAGATCAGATAGGATTTCAATAATTAACTGCGTGTTGTGGATCCTAATTATTGTTGGTAGCTAATTAGATTTTTTTATACATCATAGAATACGTACCTCCGTAATTACTTAATTAAGTTTTCTAGCAAACGTTTAAAATGTGAACTTCTTAAATTGCTCAAACTCCTTTCTTTTCTTCACACAAGTATGATTTTGGTGAGAGGTGATTTTAAAAAATGTATTCAAAGTCTTAATGAATTTATTTCCTTCTCCAAGAAAGATCATGAGAAAACTTTTGTCCACTTGTGGAAAATATAATTTTATAATATTAATTTCTGGGGATGGGATTCCTATTTAATTTCAGTTATAATAAATTCATCGCGACATATACTTCTCTTATACTATAATATATATTTCATATCATAGAAAACGTTTTTTTTGTCCATCTACCTACACCTAGTTTTTCTACGAACGTTGTATTAGTATTTTTTTACACCTGTGTATTATATGAATATTTTAAATGAGGTTAAGTTTATTGTCTACGATGTACAATTACGTAAGATTTTTTGCCACATACTACTGAACATTTTTCTTAATTTTTTAGACATTGGGGTAAGGGGGTAAGCATTAGCATAATATTTAATTTTCTACCGCCGTCTGAGTGTTACCAAAATTGATGTCGACATTCACATGATAAACAAAACTATCTGAAGGAGGAGGGTCAAGCTTGAAATAGAAAATAACGAAAAATATTTCCTCCCTCAATTTTAAATTCCCTATTTTCCACGAGTATCTGAACCCATGAGCATTCGAAGTAGCAAAAGATTGTCTCGTAAATTTAAGACTCTTAAGAATACACTTCATAAAAGAAAGAGTTTTCTCGCTATCGTGTCTGCACTGCATATAAGTACCAGTGGGTACTCGAAAGTCTTCCTCGATTGTAGAAATGGCAAGAATTCAGAAAAGTATGGCTGTGAAGTCATCTGGGCTCCTTGATGACTGCACTTGTGTCTAGTAATATCAACTCATTGTCATTGAAAATCTGAAGTTGCAAAATGTCAAGTAAGGAATTTATCCTATCACTCATTGTCATTGAATGCACGACTCAAACTCACTTGACGTTTTAACAATATCACACGAGTGTAATCTAAAATGCTGTTTCCCATAGATTAGTTTATTTACAAGTACTTTATTTATTTTGGATGTTTAACATTTACTCACATTTACTTATATGTTACATTATTTGCACAAGCAGTTGAAAAAGATTAACTTTTCTGTCAAGTGTAACAGTAACTTATCTGTGTCGACTAAGCTTCAAAATCTCATTGACCAAATTTAGTATGAAACAAATTATGTAAAAAACTTATTTATAATTTATTTTTATTTTTATTATAACATTATTTTCAATTATTAATTTCTTTATTGAAATCACTTTGAGGTTAAAATAGTTATATTCACTTAGAAATTACAGCCGAAAAAAATGTGCAAATTTTATGATGCTAGCCTGTTCAGATATCTGAAGAGTGAAAAACTTTACTGTAATTCATAAAAAAATAACAACAGAGGTTTATCAAAGGATTGAAGTAACTGCATTGTGCAACAGTGATAATTAAAAAAAACACATGTACGAGTATATACAATATACCACCCTTTTAAATTTCTTGCATTTATTTATTTTTATATGAAAGAACTGCAATTATGGCCAGTTTTAAAGAATGTCGGCTAAAGTACTGCTGACTAGAACATGCTTCACTGTACGATCTCGTTAATAATCCAAGTAACACACCCTCCACAGGATTTTTAGGGCCAAAGTCTACAGAGAACCATAACCACCTAATAGCTTCGAAGGTCCTACATACTGCGAGTAATACCATTGCTGGCTACAGTGGGACTTTCCTAAGCATCCCCTATCTGTGAACATTTAAAATAATGACTACGGAGAATTAGGGGTAGAAAATGCCAGTAAATAAACCTAATATGGAACTGCTTCTTCTGGGTACAACTCTTACTGTAGGATTCATACAATATTCATTAAATTACTTGAGAGGGACGTGCTTGTGTGTGAAATGTCGCTGTTTGGACATGCGAGGCTTCTTGCCCGTTTTATTTTATATGAAAAGGAATGTCTTGCGCTGTGTTGTGGGATAAATTTTTAAGGCTGCATGTATTTATAATCACATAAGATGCCTCACATATAGAATAAGGTAGAAGCCCGCCTGTTCTGTCAGTGTATAATAGTAAACTAAGTAAGAATAAAATGAAGTTTTGAACCTATCAATTGCATAAGGTGGCTCTTCCTTTTCAAAAGCTCAAAATCTGACGATGAAGGGATCGATATATTTTTTTCTTGGTTGTCTTTCCCATCGGAGGTAAGCTATCATCAAGAAAAAAATAACCCGTACATTGCAGTCTGGAGCAACTCAGTAGAGTTGCGCTCATACAAGTCACGCAAATTTCTAAGCCATGGAGTACGGCGTCTTCCTACATACGTCTCCCATCAAACTTACCCTGAACTTTGTATTTGACCATATTGTTTTCGCTTCTGATTATGTGAACAAGAAAACAGAATCATTCACTTCCGCTATATTTGGCCATTGGATGAAGAACTTTTCAAGGTTTTCGTTGCCTGATGTTATTACATCTTGGGTATCTTGAGGTTGGAGTATAAAGAAAGATCATTGATAATCAGGCCAACAAAACATTTCCTTACTTGTTTTTACGATTAAACTAAAACTTGAATTTACTTTGTTACAGGGTATCGGCTACAACTTCGACTTCAAGCTAGCCTACAAGTTCCTGAAGAAGTCAGAGGCCAGGCTCCGCTATGGCAACACCTCCATGGCCATTTGGAGGGGCGACCTGGTGCCAGGGACCTATTGCGACCGTCTTCTCACCAACTGCGATAAGAGGCCCTGCAGGATACAGTCCCCCAACTACCCCGGAGTGTATCCGCGGAATATCACTTGTCTCTATAGGATTGAACATACTAAGGTAATAATACATCAAATGTTATCTTTCTTATCATTGTATACGAGTCCCGACTTCTCACAACCTGTAGGACTATGGTATTCCCAATTTAAGATAAAATTTTGAGGATAAAGAAAGTGGGAGAAGAGCGAAAAGTACCTTCTATTCTATTCTACTTTCCTATCTATTCAGATCTGTTACTAAATACGATTAGAGTTGTTCTAAGCGAAGTTTCGTTTCTTCGTAAATGGTGGTCTCTTACGAGTTGGGGAAAGAGTGACTTGCATTATGGAACGAGGTCCAAAAATGTTCTTATTTTATTAAAATGTAAATATTTTCAGTAACCCATTTAAACATAAGTAACTGTATTTTGTCCTCACAAAAATTTGAAATTGCTAGCACTAGTCTCTGCCGCAGAGGTCTTCACTGAAATGTAATTTTTTAAGTAATTATTTTCAACACAACAATAAGGCCTTTCAACTCTTTTAAGTTCCGAGTCGGTACTAGAACGGTATCATGGCATTTGTAGCTAAACGTAAATATATATTATTCTGGGAACCGACTAAGAAATTATTCCAGCTTACTTTGAGAGTCCACTTCGAAATATTTCGACTGGATTGTTTAGGGTAACTCAAATCACGTGTTTTTGAAAGAAAATATTTGTTTAATTTACAATAATATTCCTCCGATACGGAAAACAATGAAAAAATGTCTAAATATATATTTTTAAATAATTCGGACAAATCAAGATAAAAAAATTAAAAATCTCGACGGGTGGGAATTATATATTACGTATAAATATTTTTATTTTTATTTAAAACCCAAGGTATCGTAGGTTTTTTCGTATTTAATTGTTGCAATTAAGTATTCAGTTTGAAGAGGAAAAGTTAATAAAACAAATATAATAATTAACCTTGACTATATTTTTTCGTGCTGAGAATTGTAAATTAATATCCAATTTTAACACAAAGATTTCTTTTTTGGGAAATTCGATAAATTTTTTTAATTGAAGGACTTTTAGTCAATTTCATCACTGAATTCTGGGAAAAAAGTCATGGAAGGCAATTTTATTTTAAAAATATTTTCTTTCTGACAATCAAACGAGTTACAAGGACAGGCGGACGTTATTAGTGGAATCGTTTCTCTTGTGTTCATTTTACTTACTAATTACAAAAAAAGATTTGCAGAAATAACTTATCAAATTGCCATTTTAAGGGATGACAGTGAGGTAAATACTTTTACTATCGCCATGGTGAAAGATCACTATTCAGAATCGGAACATTGCTTGAAATGGCTTTATGTCAGGTACTTCCTTACCTTCCCCATCTTCTCTCCTCTCCACCATCTTCAGCCTCACAACTGACATAGAGGAATTGGGGATGCCATAGTCCCACTGGCTTCAGATGGTACGGAGGAGTTGGGACTCGTGTGCGGTTTTCATATATATTTATTTCTAAAAGTTGTAGAATACACCAGCTAAAGCAGGTTAGAAAGCTACTAAAATACAAGATGTCATATTTGAATACACGAGTGTGCTGCGGCTTGATTTATTATTCAGATTATTTTTAAAACAAAGGAACGAATAATGCAGAAAGCCTTAAATAAAGGAAATGGAAAACACGAATTGTCGCCTTTTCTCCCACTTTGCACCCCTTCTCCAAACTTATTCCTCGTTTCATTCAAACAGGAAAACTCGATCTGGAAGTGTTATCAAATCGAAAGTTGTTACTATATGCCTCCTTTTTGTTTGTTTGCAATTCTTTTTGTCCCCTCTTTTTCGATCAAGATTTCCCGATGTGTGCGGAATATACCGTAAATTCTCGCCTTCCTTTGTTCTCACCTGAAGTCATTCAAAATTCAAGAGGGTAGTTTCAAAACCCAACGTCCTCTTATAAAATGGGGTTGCCAAAGTTACAGACTCGCCAGTTTCTTTTATCTGGCATGCAAGTTGAAGAGAAGGGATGACTAAAGGATCGTGTATTATCTTTAATATAATTTTAAAAAAAAACTATCTTTGATTGGGTTTTTGCAGAAGAAAAAAACGGTTTTACAGTTTTTTAACCGCGGTGTTGAGCTTTTCGCGAAGTAAAAAACAACTTGTGTTGAAAATGTAGTAAATCAGCTAACAGCGGTGAGAATCGAATCGACTGCTATTCGAGCATTCTATCCACTGGGTTATTGACCTTCTCTAATGAGTAGGTAAGTTTTTTTTATATCTGACACGCAAGTTGGTGTAAAATTATGCGAAGGAACTGATTTAGAAATAATGACAATTTGCTTTTCGTAACTGCTGGCAGTGGCTGCCAATTAAGCTCTATGTTACAGAAATGCTAGTTTCTTATATCTAGCATGCCAGATAAAGAAAGGGATGGAAAGGGAACTATTCAATATTATTAATATAACGTGATAATGAGAAAACTTGCTTTTCCTGACCGCTGACACTGGCTTACTTTTAAACTCCTTGTAAAAGAAAAACAAATTAAAAAAATAATTACGAAAGAACGATAGCAACAACTGCAATAATACAAGTACAACTTATTTTTAAATACTGGTTTACAATTCTTTGATTCTATGGAATTCTGAACTCCCGCGTCCTGATATTTCCGTAATGTTCGCCTTGCATCGGCTGAGTCTATTTTTCGTAATAACTTACTTGTTTTTTCTAAAATGATGTTTTTGTCAATTGTGACGTTTTATAAATATGTGTATATATCTTTCATAAGAGGTTTCCCCAGAATAGTTACATACATTTTACATAAACACGAAAATAAAGCATGTTTTTACGTTGCTCATCGGATACGTTGGTGTTCAACGGATTAAAATTCTGCATATCAGATGGTCAATCTTGGCGTATTAGAAGTTAAGAGATATGCAATCAAAACTGCGAACGTTTAACTTATTGGCTTCCAAAGCCAAACGTTTGCAGTTTTGAATTTCATATCTGGGAGTTTATTCTACACTGTGAATTTATGATTATGTGTTATCGATGACTCTTTGTTGGTAACACAATTCAAACCGAAAATATTCAACAGTGAGGTTTTTTACCAGTACAGAGTACAGCTATTTATAAAGCATAGTGGTATTTCAGTATGATCTGTAAAAAGACACCTCTGAGATTCGATGATTGGCTGTAAAATTCATAAGTTTTTATTTATTTGGCAGTTCTGAATAGTAATTACTCACTTTCCAATCATAGTTTCCTCTTTTCCCGACCATATTCCATTTTCCTATTAGCTTAAAAATGTTACTCCTTGGGTATCCGATAGTTCAACTGGCACGAACATCGTAGTTGAAACTCTGTATTTCTGTGGTCTTAGGTAAAAGAAAGTTCAAAGCGAAAAATGGCGTTTTTCATGAAAACAGTTTGAATCTTTTCGTTTTCTCTGTTAATCGAAAAATAATATGTTTCACTGGGTTATTTGGCTTAGTCGAATATTCGTGCATAATAATAAATACTATAGATAATACAGCCAGCGTTTGACATTTTCCATACATTGAGATGCCAATATTTTAGTAGATATTATCTGAAATATATTCTAAATAAATCATGAAAATCAATAAAATATATGAAATAAATATTAAGTAACGAACAGAAGACTTTACTGCTATTTTAATTATACACGAAAAAAGATTAAAATAAAATGTACGAAAAAACAATTCATGCAACTATCGCCATTGGAGTTGATAATGCAGCAAGTTTCCATCAAATGTCACATGTTGAACGCATTATCTGTCAGGGTATTTGATACAATTGAGTTATCATACCGACTGAAAATGGATTCTAAGCTATGAATAATCACATACATAAATACTGTTTTTGAACTTTTGAACGTAAACCACCATGTACTGTACCTCATTGCCACCGAAGAGGTAAACCGATAGAAGTATGCTGTGGGGAAATATTTACGCCCGAAGTAAGCGTAATTTACTTCACTTTTAGTGAAAGCGATAAAACATTTTTTAAATATCGAAATCAATATCTTACAAAAACCGACAATCAATTTAATTTTCATGTCGAAAGGCCTTATGTAAGTAGAAGACCTCCGTTTGCTTTCAAATCTAACGTCTAAGGTTTACCTTTTGCGTGCTCCTAGCATAAAAATTACATAGTTTAACTATCAACTAATTAATAATATTTAATCATTGAAGAAAATAATATAAACAAACCCAAATGAAAGATGAAACCGGACAAAAGGACAGAAACTAAAAATATTTCAGTCGCATCTGGGACTCGAACCCATGTCCTCTGCCTATCCGGGGCAACGCTCAACCGACTTAGCTAATGAGAGAAGTTCAATTTGTGTCATCTTCATCGATATCATATCTCAAATTCAAGATTTGTGAATATTATTTTCCATTTTTAATCTCATCTCAATAAAAATAATTAATAATTAAAAATTTAATTAATAATATTACATTAATGATTAAATACCCAGGCTTCCATTCGCAGCCCATTCCTAATTAAACATATTCGAACCAGATAAACATTTAATTCCTCGATGGTGAAAAAGCATCCATAATTCCCAGAGACGAGCTTTGCCGCTTGCCGGCTGCACTAATGATCTAAAAAGTTCAAACGTCCTGTGTTTTCAGATCCCGGCCGGAAAGCACGCCCTGCTGGCGGTTCGCCAAACCAACAGTCATAAAATTCACATCAAGGATCAGATTGTCAAGTATGACAGGAGCCAAAGAGTCCTCAAGTAAGTCATCAAATTATTATTATTTTGCTTACGGAATATTTTTATTATTTTTCTAGTAGTTTAGGAAATTAGGGTTGTAGGTTCGATTCCTGTACAGCGTCATGATGGATTTCTCATTTAATGTTTTTATTTTTAGTTTTCAATGTTCATTGTATTTTTTACAATTTTGAGGTCACACAATTAGAGTTGATTCAAACAAAATTAGCTTGGGAATGTGTATATTGCTGCATTTGTATTAATTTCCGAGAGTGATGTTCTTACCAAACGTCAAGAAGAAACAGCCTTGTTTACGTCTACCTATTGTTTTTAGCGAAAGGGAGAGAACAAGCATATAAGTTCTAAAAAGTAAATTGTTATATATTGCAGTAATAATGTGGATGTCGCAAATAAACATAATATCAAAATTTCATAGCACAGTTTAGTGAAGTGTCACATTAAGTGCGGTTTGCTGTAGTCTTGTTTTTGCTGTCTGATATTGTGGTGTAGTTCTGGAGATTGTTATGTTTGATGGTCCCTACAAAAATGACTCTACTGAAAGAAACAATGATAAATATACATCGTTACATAAACTAGAATTGATCTTCCACACAGCATTCACAAAGACGACAAATGCCTTTAACGAATTCTCAAGACAGCATTTATTTAGTTCACGTAAAAATAAATAATGCATGAATGTAAAAAAAAATTGATTAGTTTTCATAGAATTTTTACCAAACTTCTATGTTTTTTTTCAGTATTATTTCGATCAAACCATTAGATATGTATATAAATATTTAATTAGCAGATGGGTCGGCTCTGTAGATGGCTGAATATATCATTTATGTAAGTACATAATATATTCAACATAAATCTTCTCCGCCTTAACCTAAGCGGGTCGAGACCCATCGCATCTACAAGGCGCCTCCTATCCTGCACTATGTTAACGGCATCCGTCCATAGGGTCAGCCTCTCCTCGCACAGCCCATGGAGTTGCTTCTTCCATCTGTGCTTATGGCGGCCCACTCTCTGTAATAGCATTCAGAATTTTCCACAAAATTCGAACTTCTGGCAATCTTAATACGTGCCCAAGTCACCCAAATTGCTCCTTTTCTATGAAAAGTAGCACTTGTTCAATGTTTTGCTCCTCCTGGATCGTCAAGCTTTCTTATTCTATCCCATTTCATGACACTTTCAACTTCTTTAAAAAAATCTTATTTCGGCAGTTTGAACACTGGAACGTATACGCTCGTTCAACATCCAGACCATAAGTAAGCGTGGGGCAATGCACTGATTT
>JAHDVE020008375.1:0-21326 GCA_022606495.2 Halesus radiatus | reverse complement strand
AAAAACTAACTTCGGGCACACTTCCACGCCCACACCCCACTTCTAAGAACTACTATTAATTGTCCTGATAAATGAAAAAACTAACTTCGGGCACACTTCCACGCCCACACCCCACTTCTAAGAACTACTATTAATTGTTCTGATAAATAAAAAAAACGACGACATAAAGTAAGATTTATTGAAATCGATAAGGAAGCTGCTTTATTGTCTATAAATCGCTTTATTCACAGGCATAACTTGTTAATGACGGTTATCCAAGTTTATGTCCTCAATACCTCCATTAGTTGTGTTGTAAATTATGACATTTTTTATGAAATAAACGAAAAACTAACCTGCGCTAAAATTTCAACATTTGGAATTATCCAAATCGTTACGACTCTCTCAAATTATCATGTCATACAATAATAACATTTTGTCTTTTGGTAATTCTTTTTTTTTTGTTATATGACTTGAGAAAATTACTAAACAGAACGAAAGATCTGATACACAGCATCCTCAAAGTCTTCAAAAAATAAATTCCCTCAGGGCCTCCTGTAAAAAAATGAAATCTTAATGTAAGCGATTACGCTTTACTCTGATTGTTTTGACATGATGAGGACAATATGGATGGGGAGCACCGGAAAAATGGGCAAAAAAAACCCTCATAAATAAAACTATTTTTTAATTAATTTCTATAAAATTTTAATATTTTAAGGTAAGGTATATATGATTCCTCCTCACTAGGAGGTCCTGTGCTGAGGCGGACCTGGTTTTGAATAAAGGGGTTTCAGCGACTTCTATATTTCAACTTCAAAGTTTGGGTAGGGTCTTTCCAGCAATTTTTATGACGTTCTTTTAAGATTATCTGGCAAAAGTTTTGCTGGGCTTATCGTAATTATTGATGGAATTACTTTGCTTGGTACTAAGTGGGAGTTTGTTGTATAATTTTATCGCTAAAAATTCAGAGCTTCTTTGTCCAAAAGTAGTATTACAGTTAGGTACATTTAGCTTGTCTAGTTGCTTTGTTCTGTTATTATGATTAAGAGGAGTGATAGCCATTTTGTCCTTTTTAAGTTGATGAACTGGAACATTTTTAGCAAAGGTTTTTTTGAATAGTTTTGGAACGTCAAAATGTTTATAAATTTCCGTACGGAGACCTTTAAAATGGTATTTATGATGCATTTCTGAGTATTTAGTGGTTTTATGTAATTTGATGTTGCTAAGCCCCGTCCTAAAATTCATAAATGAGAATGGCATAAGGAATAATACACTCTATTTAGATCCTTGCCAATTACCCGGCCATCAAACAGCTGAGTACATATTCATTACGATACACATCCATTCTAAAAAGCCCACCTAGATCCCCCGTAATCGATTCCATCTAGACCTAAGCGTCCTCCAAACATTCTAGTACTACTACCTCCGACAACATCCACAGATGTCGCTGACGTAGAAATATAAAAAAAAAACATCTCATCAGAAAACTGTTAATGTTCACCTTTTGCCCGCAGAAGTCATTTCGGCTCATTAAAAGCCAGTCTGACGTTGCTGGCTGCCGGACATGTTGTTGATAAACACAGTTTAAATAAAAATAAAAATAAAACAAATCTTTTTACAGTTTGATTGTTATATAAAGTTCGCGGTCGAGCCAATTCGAGCAATCTTCAATCGGCTTTTGCTAGGATAATATGTGGAGCAAGATGGCGAAGTTAGCCGCGAAAATTGTAAGTTCTTTTTTCAAATTGTTCGCGGTCAAGTGCTGTCAACAGTGATTAATTACTATCTATCTTTTGTTGCTAATTTATCTATGCAATTTGTGAAGTATTTTCGCGATTTAATAATTTAATGCAATTTAAATTACAACGTGATCGTTAGTCTTCCGTTATTAATACTGTGCTATATTGTGATTTTTTTTTTGCTTATTTGCGGATCAATGATTTTATGGAATTATAAGTACACCTCAAGTTATAATTTGTGAATTTGTTTTTTCATCTCCTATTCGTTGGTCAATGATGTTGATTTTAGTGAATAACATAATATTTTGTAAACATCGAGTGAAATATTTGAATAATTTTCGCGAGATAGTGTGACCTTTTGTTGTTATGTGTAGAATATTGAAGTGCTGAACTTGAGTATTTTCTTAATATTTTGTGCACGGTGTAATTTTCTTGTAAGCTTTCGCCGAATTTATTTAAAAATTAAAATATATGTACTTATCTACATATATACGTTGACTTAGAATGCTGGTTTGTTGAACCTAACAAAAATAGCGTAATAGCTATCGAAGGGGCATATTTGTAACAATAATTTAATAATAACTCTGCCATTTTTTATTTGTATTTTTAATCGTAACATTATTATATATTCGTTTTCATTGGGTAAACTTTGAAGATAGGATGTCATAAAATTCAGTAAATTCATACTGATATAAGTACATTCATTCAATGTACTACCTAATACCCCAAAATATCTGAAAAAAATCCTTGACTCTGTGCAGAAGCGGGCGGTCCGTTCGATAAATTCGCCTATCTTAGCAAACAGATTGCAATCTTTGGAGCACAGGCGTCAGGTGGGAATGCTGTTCTTGTTCTACCTATATTTCAATGGAAGATGCTCTGAGGAACACCAACCCAACATTTACCACATGAGAACGTTTCGTTTCTATTACTCGTTCTTGTGTTCAACAGCTCAGCTGTGGAATGATTTGTCGGTCTTTGGGTTTCCTCCCCACTACAACAAGATCCAGGTTCACTCCTGCCTATCCTCTAAAAGACCATTCGCACGATATCCCCAAAGATTACATAGCCCTTGAGGGAAATTATTTCCCCAACGGCTTCCTGTGTGAAATTAATGTAAAAAAAATACAAACATTATTTGTGATTTTGTCTTGGAAACAAAGACTTTGACGGAAAATTTATCAGTCTTTTCCCCATTTTTTGTTCTTATCAAAAATATGAAGTTAACAATACGGTACCTAGTCTCATGTTTCGACGCCTAAATCGATATTTCAAAGATCAGTGTCTGATAAAAATATTTGTTTTGACCTTAAAAATGGAAACAGAAAGGGTTGCTCTAATTTATCAACGCCAGATTTATGAAAAGGTAGTTGAAAAAATTTACTATACAGCTTTGTATTATTTAGTTATTTACGTGTTAGTTTCATGATATCACGTGACTCAAATATATTTTTATATTAGAAAAAATGGCCAATGCAACACGCTTGTTAATTAAAACTAAAAATTAGGCAATGAAATGTAAATACTTTGAAAACATAATTTGAAATGACCTTAAAATTCCACGGAGACTTTAAGAATTTAACTAGATGTCACCTTTTGAGAGCTTCTACCGTTTTAAAATTTTAATATGGTTGATTACCCTAAATTCCTCGGGCTAATGGGGCTGTGACATTCCCAATTCAAGAAATGTTAAAAAAAATAAATTTAAAAAAAAATCAAATAAATAAGAAATATTTTGTGTAAACCACTATTAAACATATAAATTTCAACATGTTTTGTACACTTTTTATCCTGATGAAGGAAGGTTCGCCTCCGAAACATGTTGATATTTATATATTAAATAGTGAACTACACAAAATATTTCTTATTCATTTTAATAAAAATGACAAGACAGAGTAATTTTACATCTATTAATTCTTCAACTTCTGTTCTTTATAAATATTTTTTTTCCAAAATTACACCTACGGATATACTATTGTTTAGTATTTATGATGTAAAAATCATTATTTTTCATTATGCGTGGTAGGTAATACGACTAGAACGTAATAAAACCTACTAAATCTTGTTTTTTCTAGGCAGTAATTCATGAATCATACTTACTTCCGGAACAGCGAAAACGGTAGTCAACAGTGTGTAAAGATCAATAGAGCGTATCACGTTTCCTTCCAGACATGCACTGGTTGCATTTAATTCATATAACGCATACTAAAATTACTTCCTAACGTGATTAAAATATTTTGATTGGAAAAATCAATTAAATCTTTTTAATTACAATTATTACCTCATTTCCTATTATTTTGAAATAAATAAATGGTCACGATACAAACAAACATTTAAAATATACAAATTTGCAATATGTAGGTAATCATAAATTTTAAATATGTACATAGCTCGATACTTTCTAACCTTCTTGCGAATAGCTCTGTGAAAATTTACGAGAAAATTCTATAAATGTAACAGTTTTTTAAGTGTCGTAATACTGAAATGGAGTCAACAAATTTTCAGATATTTAAATGAAATATTTATTTATTTATCATATCATATACGCCCTATATGGGCTGTTATATATTTTGTTAATTTCAATAGTCGCACAGGTGCAAAACACATCACAACAGGTAGATAGATAAAATAAATAGCCTTCACGAAATACAATAACTAAATATTTCATTTGACTCACGAACAAATACAGGAATAACATAGTGTAAGTACCATTCCAAATAATTAGCTACAGGGGTGAATATTTAAAACGTACCTCACATTCACTGATACTTATACTCTACACACATATCTTAATAATTGTTGAGAATGTATGCAGTAATCGTTTGTTTATATTTGTATTCCGAGCAGGTTAACATATCTACTATGTCTGAAAAAGTATTACCCTCCACGTGAAGTCTATTAAAGTGAGGTATACGTGAATTTTTGAATGACTCAGTCCTGAAATTATTGTTACAATTGAATACAATTTTAGTTCGAGTAGTTCTAGTTCGAATATTAAATTTAATTAAGCTGATACTATCAGGGCTGTCAATAAAACCATTAACAATTTTGAAAATAAAAGTTAGGTCAGAAACGACTATTCTGTCTGTACTGTCTAGTACTATCTGCCTAGTAGTATTTCTTTATTTTGTTATTACGAAATTTGTGGTAATATTGTTGATAAATATATTTAGACCTTGAAAACTCGCCTATCTTCTAAATTTCGGCAATTTGTAATACCTGCTTAGACAATAGTGATAATAGTTAAGAAATGAATATGTAAAATTATGATTTCGGCATTAATTCGGGTAAAAACTAAAATTTACAAACATTTCTTGTAGTCTGCATTCTTGTGTAACCGTGATAGTGTGAATCGGCTTATATAATATTAAAGATTGCCTCTTTTTGTTGGAGCCATCTCCTGTCGAAGTTTGTCTATTGTCGAGACAATCGTCACTCCGCAGACTGCCGTTTCCAAACAGCTCTGTGGAGCTGCACTCGTACCAACTGATTACCTTAACGACTACATGGGTTTCGGAGCAATGTTTTTCGGCATCTTTTTCTGCTATGTTTTCTAATAGTATACAAGGCACTGAACGGGCTGGTGCCATCATACTCGACTGATCTCTGCTTGAGTGAAAATCTTACTCAGAGGCAACTCACGCTCAGGTCGGCCAAGTCTGATGCGTCGAACAGACTGATTGAACCCTCCTTTATGAATATTGTTAAGTTTGGAGACAGAGCTTTTAATATACGGGGCCAACATTCTTGGAATGACCTTCCATTTGGTTTAAGGTCAGAAAACAATTTTTAAACCTTTAAAAGAAGACTAAAAACATATTTATTTAAGAGGGGCTACAAACATACTGATATTGGAAACTATAGACCGATTAGTATATTACCCGCTCTAGAAAAGATTACCGAAAAATACGTATCTTTAAAACTAACCAAATACTTGGAGTACTTTTCTTTAATAGATCCCAATCAATTTGGTTTTCAAAAAAAAAGTAGAGAAATGTTACTTCAGGATTTCTCTAACTATATAAATAATTAATTGAATAATAAAAGACATGTTTTGGTACTGTTCATAGACAATTCAAAGGCATTTGATACTATAGATCCTATGAAATTGTTAAATATTTTTGAGGCAATAGGGGTAAGAGGAAACTTTCTCAAGCTATTCAAAAACTTCCTAACCAACCGCCAAATCCAGGTAAAAATATCAGACAAATTTAGTAAAAGAAGAAATGTCAAAACAGGAGTTTCACAAGGGTCAATTTTAGGTCCAACGCTGTATATTATCTTTGTATCACTTATGAACAAAATATTCTCGTTTGTTAAACATTATGTATACGCTGATGATACAGCAATTATAATATCCCATGAAAATTTGGATACTGCAATAAAATTGTTACAGCTAGACTTTATTTCTTTATTAAAATGGTCACATGACTAATAATCAATGCTAAAAAAACGAAATTGATGCATATAAGATCCCCGCATGCAAGGTACAGCGAGGTACCTGTAATCATATCCCATTCATTTAATTGCATTCACAATAATACCAAACAGCCCTGCGCGTGTACAAGTATCGAATTAGTCAACCAGTATGTGGATTGTAACACGAAATGGGACGTACAAATTTCCAACCTCTGTAAGCGACTTCGAGCCATTGTAGGAAGACTCCATAAGGTAAAATTATATGTGCCTATAAAAACTATGAAACTAATTTATTTGTCTCTATCAGAATCGACTATAAGGTATGGTATAACTTCTTGGGGACACTCCTGTAAGACCAACATAAACCATTTACAGCTGATTCAAAATGCCATCGTAAAATTGCTTGTAAGTAAAACAGTTTTTAAGCAAAGGCGAGACATTGAGTACAAATCAATTAATGTATTACCTGTTCGTGGTCTTTTGTGGCATAACATTCTACTGCAACATATATCTGATAGTCCGTATAAGGCAGTGTTGGATCATGTACACAATACTCGTATCACACAAAATATAGGAATGATAGTGCCAATATTTCAAAATAAATATGGTCAACGAACCCTTGAATACATTGTACCATTTATATTTAACAAATTGCCGTACGAATTTAAAAACAATTGCCCTATGATGAAATTCTCACTGAGGTTAAAGCGTTGGCTTTTGGAAAGTAACCTTGTGTATTGATGGTAACAAATATGACGGTCTCCTTGTTTGTATAGCTCCTCGATATCTGGTGTATTTACTGTTACGGTGTTACTATTATATTTAAGTCTATCCTTATTGTAACCAACCTGTACTGCTGTTTTACCATATGTATATATGTATATATATATATTTATTTTTTATTTCTCAATTTATTTAATACTTGCCGATGCTTTGATATTTCTGATATTTACGTAATATTTATATTTTTGTAATATTAATGTTTTTATAATATTGATATTTATATTATATTGATATTTTTTACAATGTTGGTATTTTTATAATATTCGTATTTTTATAATATTGATATTTTTATACTATTGGTATTTTTATAATGTTGATGCTTAAAATGTTGATAATTTTTTAAATATTGATGTTTTTATAATATTGATATTTTTTATAATATTGATACTTTTATAATTTTGATATTTTGTATGATATTGACATTTTTATAATATTATTTAAATCGGTGTTATAAAATTGGACTCTAGTATCTCAATAACAAAACTGCAATGCTTTTTCCATTATTTTTTTTAAAAATTATGTACAGCACAATATGCATGCGCCTATATATAATAATTTTCCCCTATATTTGTATGATGATTGTAATTTATTGTTGTATTATATTGCATCGGTTTTACAAAAGAAAATCTCAATATTCTCGTAAATATTGGACTTTAAACATTATAAGTGAGTAATTTGTCGCAAAATAATACTGTTAATTGAACCGAATTAATGAAATTTCGATATTTGTAAAGTACGTGTCCCAAAAGCCTGAACGTATGACCTAAGTAATAATAAACTACACGTGTTAAATGTGTGTGATGCAACTGACATCTTTAATAATACTTTCATAATTACACAACAAACTCCTGTAGAAATGTTTTATCATTGATATTGAATCGGAATCTCAGTTAAACAAACTCCTGTAGAAATGTTTTGTCATTGACATTGAATCGGAATCTCAGTTAAACAAACTCCTGTAGAAATGTTTTGTCATTGAGATTGAATCGGAATCTCAGTTAAACAAACTCCTGTAGAAATGTTTTGTCATTGACATTGAATCGGAATCTCAGTTAAACAAACTCCTGTAGAAATGTTTTGTCATCGACATTGAATCGGAATCCCAGTTAAACAAACTCCTGTAGAAATGTTTTGTCATTGACATTGAATCGGAATCTCAGTTAAACAAACTCCTGTAGAAGTGTTTTGTCATTGACATTGAATCGGAATCTCAGTTAAACAAACTCCTGTAGAAATGTTTTGTCATTGACATTGAATCGGAATCTCAGTTAAACAAACTCCAGTAGAAATGTTTTGTCATTGACATTGAATCGGAATCTCAGTTAAACAAACTCCTGTAGAAATGTTTTGTCATTGACATTGAATCGGAATCACAGTTAAACAAACTCCTGTAGAAATGTTTTGTCATTGACATTGAATCGGAATCTCAGTTAAACAAACTCCTGTAGAAATGTTTTGTCATTGACATTGAATCGGAATCTAAGTTAAACAAACTCCTGTAGAAATGTTTTGTCATTGACATTGAATCGGAATCTCAGTTAAACAAACTCCAGTAGAAATGTTTTGTCATTGACATTGAATCGGAATCTCAGTTAAACAAACTCCTGTAAAAATGTTTTGTCATTGACATTGAATCGGAATCCCAGTGAAACAAACTCCTGTAGAAATGTTTTGTCATTGACATTGAATCGGAATCTCAGTTAAACAAACTCCTGTAGAAATGTTTTGTCATTGACATTGAATCGGAATCTAAGTTAAACAAACTCCTGTAGAAATGTTTTGTCATTGACATTGAATCGGAATCTCAGTTAAACAAACTCCTGTAGAAATGTTTTGTCATTGACATTGAATCGAAATCTCAGTTAAACAAACTCCTGTAGAAATGTTTTGTCATTGACATTGAATCGGAATCTCAGTTAAACAAACTCCTGTAGAAATGTTTTGTCATTGACATTGAATCGGAATCTCAGTTAAACAAACTGTATTAATCATAATGATAAGGACAATGCCATATATTTAAAAGAACCAGAACCAGGCCCCGAGTATCTATGCCTTATGTGAGAAGAGAAAAAACATCACAACGCACCAGTCCGATTCTTACATTTGGTGTCAGGTCACAGTTACGGAACAGTCAATCGGGCTCTTACGTTAATGTTTACATCTTCAAATCATCTTCAAGGTTTTATGCCATAATCACATTTCATTGTCAGGAGCAAAACGCTTCACAAAATCACATCATATTCATAACTGGTGAATTCAATTTCATTATAATGTTTTGAATTGTTTTACTACTTGGGAGCCATTTAAACTGTTATTTTACAAATTCAACTGTTTAATTTAATTTATTTTTTGAACAAAAGACTGCAGAATCACGCTCAAAACATGACTTGCTGGAATTTATAATGAGAAACTTAAGTCCAATTTTACAATTTTTTTATCAATAATTCCATTTAATCTTAAATACCAGTATACGAGTATTTAGTTAGTTTTTGGAGTTAAAATAATATAATGTAATAATAATCACAAAGGAGAAGGAATTTACCTATCAGAGTATTTAATGGTCGATATCAAGTAAGAAAAATCCTGTATAGGAAATACTATTGGGAGTCGAATTTCTACGGATTAAATAGGGAGGGATTTCAACGCGAGTAATCGTAACCCATTAGTTGCATAATAAGGAACTCGCGTGAAAAATATAACGGCTATTAAAACGTATAATTCATATAGATCAGCAAACGCCGATTCTGAATATGTAACTTTCATTGTACGTATAATTTAATAGAATGTATAAATCGTTATTTAAAATTGAAAGATCATCTCATAACAACACCGTGTTATGTTGGTACCATTTAATTTGGAACATCTGACGTCACGTGCGCATTCTGTTTTTGGACTAGTATGGAAATTTTTATTTTTCACTTTAGGTTTTTATTTTAAATATGTATTTTTTTCACTTTTGTCGAAATTTAAACTTAACTCGGGTGACTTTAAGCTCTATAATTGTTGTTCTATATAAAAAACTATTATTAATTAAAGAAATTGAAGATTTCATGAGCAAACCAATTATCAATACGGATATTATGTTAATTTTAATGCTCAATAATATTATTACTCTTTGAGTTGAAGTTTCTAAAAAGGGACATAATTTTCTTACTTATATTTAGTTATGGTTTACTATAAATAGAATAGAATAAAAAAATATGTCCGGTAAAGCTAATCCTTGTTTTGACATTTGAAATTCTAACAGCAAAACTGATCAAAACCGACCGGCCATAGATTTGGAGCGTTTTGAAACTTTGAAAATTTGAAACTAACTTAAAAAATATTGAAACGTTGAAAAATTTTTTAACTATGAAAACAAACCTTACAAAAAAAACGAAATATACTGGTATTAAAGTTTGAACGTTCCATATTGCTCCAGTTCCCGCCAAAAACTTAACTACCCTAGTTTCCTGCAAGATGACGCATTAATCATCACAATTTAATTTATCAGATAACTCAGCCACATCAAATTAAAGCAAGATCTGGCAGGTTTCGAAGATTTAGGATCTAATTAAGCTAAAAAATTATGTATGTTATGTACGAGTATGTCTCGTAAATCAGAAAAAACTTCCCGCTGCGTCGAAGTTATTTTAATTGGGGGGATTAACTCCAACTAACAAATTTTAATGTAATTTGGTAATTATCACTTTTATAAAATAACATTAGTTGTCCTTAAACAGTGTCTCAACCGGTTAAGTATTAAATTACGTTGTTTTGCAACTATTCAAATCCTCTGAAAAACGGCGCCTCATCGCCATAACATTTCGACACAGACGTTCATAAAATAAAACAGAGATTTCTAAACTTTTCTTTCTTCTATTACGCTTTTCAACTGCGCTCAAAAAAATGCGTGTTTTTCACTAATAATACTTGTTAGTAATCGACTAGTCAGTTCTTTTTTAAATAATTAATATACGTAACAACGTGTGACGTAAATAGCAGTCAATTTGCTCGGAAATGAATAAGGGCATTGGTTATAAAAATGAAAACATTTTAAGTAAGTCTTCGATCTGCCCGAGGTTGTATGTCTTGGACTTTTGTATGGATTGAATTTGTCGAAAAGATCTTGCGGATGGGTGATATCGTTGTTAACACTGAGTATATTTCTGGTGAATAATATAATGGCCAGTCCTAAATACAAAAAAATATATAATCCACATGATGCTATTTAGAACTTTGACAGATTAAACAATACAGAGGTACAATAACTTGAATTTGAAAAATTGTCTATTTTGTTAGATATCTGTAAGTGGCTTCACCGCAGTTTGATAACTCCTACGGAAGACGAAACAGCTCTCACACATAATAATATTAACCTTTTTTAATTAAACCGTTTTTTAAACTACATAATAGCAGTAATTATTAAAATTTTGAAAACTTTATATTAAAATGGAGTTCTACAAATTAAACATGATCACAATTAACAAAAACATTAGCAGTGTTGCACAACATTGTTGACACTGACATTCTTAAGATAACACCTTTAAAAAATATATAGATCATTTACAGTGCATTTATTAAGACTGTCATCTTATGACCTCTCAGCTTCTTTTATTCCTGTAAATTAGTATACTTTAGAAAAATTATTAAATTGTAATCTATTAATCTATTTGTCATCTAAATATCCTAGCTGAACAAACACCCCCGCAAATTGCCATCTCAATACTGTCGTTTCACACCTAGTGAGATGGGCAATACGTCAGCCGATAACAAATGTTCATATATATGTAATAAATAAAAAAATAAATCGATCGGCTATGGGATGCATACTACTGAATGGCTTATAGAAATGGTTCTTGCGACAAAGCTTACTTATTGCCCTCGCCGCCTTCTTACCGCCCATCAATGTGCCCCCCCATGTTACCAACACAGCCAACTTTTTCATGTGATTTCTACGCGATAGTTTTAAATGCCTGAAGCAAGTGGGATTATGACAATCTCAGTTTTGGGGTATGTTTTTGAATGTCAAGAGTAAGAATAACAGAAAAGTGTGAATGCAACGATTTAGGAATATACATCGGATCACCATGCCTCATCCCCTCTAGCTACCCCTTCGGAAAAACCCCGTGATCGTTATCAAGTTAGTTTTTTTTAATGAAGGTTAGGTACACGTACACAACCAACTATAAGTCACACTAACCAATAGGATGCATGATCTGGGCAACAAGTTAGGAGGTGTTGATTATATATTTGCTGACGCCATTTATAAAATAAAGCGCCATCCATACCAGCACTTTGGTGAAGCCTTCAATTAATTTTTATAGCTTTGATGATGAAGCGTTAATGATATGTGTAATAATTTTGTTTTACTTTTCTATTTTAAGTTACTGTTATTTTTTTTTAAATATTGTTTAACACTACTTTATTGTTAAAAATCTACTCAGGTATTTATAGCTTTCAATAGCTCATTACTAGTCATTACGTTCTGTTCTCAAAATCCATGTAAAGCTCAGATGGGCGAATAATCAAATAAATTAAGATTCTGCACTCAGCACGGTGAAATATAATACTTTTATTAAATATTTTTACCAGTCACCATTTTTAAAGCATTTTTATTGTCTTTGCCATCTCTTACTGCCCTTAAATTCCCGGAGATCAACCCATCGCCCCCGGGGAGGCGATCTTGCCCACTTTGAGAATCACTGAACTAAGTTAATATAAAACTCGGCGACACTATTAGCTAGTCTGCCTAAATATATTTATTTATAGGAAGTTTATCAGTTTGAATAATTCGATGCGAGTTGGCGACAAGGTTATTCCCCCTAACAAGGTCACCACCAAATGTTTACAAAGTGCTAAAAACAAGATTTGCTAATACAGTGTTTTAGATTTGAGACGATGTTGAGTATTTATAGACAGTACATTTACAAAATGATACGTTACGTTACTATTTTTTTTGTAAAATGCGTGATACCTTGGTGAAAAGTGTATTCAAAAATATTATTTTAAAGTATATTAAATTATCTACTCGGGGGAAAATTTTGTGTGAATGGAACATACTTACAGGAAAATTTTTGAAGAATGGGACAAAATACGTTATGTATTAAACCATAATATATATTATATATATTAAAGTATATTTTTTATTGAAATATATAATAAATATTTAAATATATTATATATTTAAGTATATTATGTATTAAAATGTATTATGTATTTAAGTACATTATATATTAAAATATATTTAAGTATATAATATATTACATATTTAAGTACAATATGTGTTAAAATATATTTAAGTATATTATATATTTAAGTACATTATATATTAAAATATATTTAAGTATACAATACATTACATATTTAAGTACCTTATATATTAAAATACATTTAAGTATATAATACATTACATATTTAAGTACACTATGTATTAAAATATATTTAAGTATATTATGTATTTAAGTACATTATATATTAAAATATATTTAAGTGTATTATGTATTAAAGTATAAACTTTTTTTTACGTTTTTCTTCCCTTGAGTATATAACAAGGGAGAAAATTGTGAATGGGACATACTGGGAGGAAAATTTTGCGTGAATGGGACAAATCTAGAGGAAAAGTAAGTGTGAACGGGACAAATCTAGAGGAAAAGTAAGTGTGAATGGGACAAATCTAGAGGAAAAGTAAGTGTGGATGGGACAAATCTAGAGGAAAAGTAAGTGTGAATGGGACAAATCTAGAGGAAAAGTAAGTGTGGATGGGACAAATCTAGAGGAAAAGTAAGTGTGAATGGGACAAATCTAGAGGAAAAGTAAGTGTGAATGGGACAAATCTAGAGGAAAAGTAAGTGTGAATGGGACAAATCTAGAGGAAAAGTAAGTGTGAATGAGACATATCTAGAGGAAAAGTATGTGTGAATGGGACAAATCTAGAGGAAAAGTAAGTGTGAATGGGACAAATCTAGAGGAAAAGTAAGTGTGGATGGGTCAAATCTAGAGGAAAAGTAAGTGTGAATGCGACAAATCTAGAGGAAAAGTAAGTGTGGATGGGACAAATCTAGAGGAAAAGTATGTGTGAATGGGACAAATCTAGAGGAAAAGTAAGTGTGAATGAGACATATCTAGAGGAAAAGTATGTGTGAATGGGACAAATCTAGAGGAAAAGTAAGTGTGAATGAGACATATCTAGAGGAAAAGTATGTGTGAATGGGACAAATCTAGAGGAAAAGTAAGTGTGAATGGGACATACTTATATAAATATTAATATTATATTGTGAGTAGGATAACAATCAATTTATTGTTAATGATCGAACGATACGTTGCTTGTGATGAACAGGCACATTTTTTATTGCGGTAAAAGCATTGGCAGATTTATTGCTCGAAGACATGTTCCACAAAACGGCACCCGCTCGCATCGGCAATATTTTCTTATGCATTATTATTGAAAAACGTTATTTTTTTTCGGGAGAACGCTGTTTAGTTTTTTTTAAGTATATACATATTTAATCTTTTACCTTTCCAAATAAATAGCAACAACGGCGAATGTACAAAAAATGCCTCACATTCACTAATACTGAAGATATCTTTCATATTTTAGCCACATTCAGTTATGTGTTTAATTTCAAAAGACCCCTGCCTGCGTCGGCAATATTCACTTGCCCATTGTGATGATAATTTAATTATTTATTACGGAAACGCTGTGTAATTATGAAGTTTTAGATCACATAATCTATCCATCTTATTATCTTATGAGTTTCCAATAAAAGTTTCAATAAACTACTGTTTTCTGTAAAATAAATAAGAAAATGAATGACATTAAAATCCTTTGTAAAACGTTTGTCGCAATTTATTGCCGTCGTGGATTCCTTTTGGTCACTTAGCGTGCACTTCAACACCGCCAAACGCTATTTACCCGCGAGTTATAATTCCTTCAAGTGCATGTTCATAACATACATTAAAATCACGCTAATCATCACCATCATACATAATAGCATTTAACGCCCGAATGGAGGCTCTCACATGTCACCGAATCAACATATCACTGAAACAACATTATGTAACATGCAATAATTGACTACATACTATGTATTACGAAAACCATTTTAACAACATTCCAAGCATGTATTGTTTGTAAAGCTAATTATATAAGTATCGCTCTGGTATGAGGCCATCGTGCAGAATCGAAACGCTGCTTGAATAGCCGTATTTGGTGACCGTCTGCAGGACTCCCCAAACGTTTCTCTCCCACACTTCTTTCAGCCTTACAACACTGCACAAATCGCAAGTGCACCTCAGCCGTTAAATTTGGCAGCCGCCTCTGGTCTGGAGCGCCAAAATATCTTTTAAAAAAAAATTGACTCTGCAGAAACGGGCAGTCCGTTCGATATATTCAAAAATCTTAAAAAACGGATTGCAATCTTTAGAGCACAGGCGTTAGATGGAAATACTGGCATTGTTTTACTAGTATTACAATGGAAGATGCTCTGAGGAACTAGCGTCATTGATCCCTTCGGCATCGGTGCATAGTTGGCAAATATTTGATATCTGACGGTTGAAATTTGTTACGTGAGAACGGGTCGCGTCTCTGATTCTGACCCATAATGTTCACGCCTTCCTCTCCTCAAAAATACCCTTCACATAGTATCCTCAAAGATGACATAGGCAGTTATTTTTCTCAGGGCCTCATATGTGTATTGATTTTGTAAGCAAATGTGAGATATTTATGCTATCGTAATGAGCAATTTTAAGAAGCGGACAGTTTGATGGTTTTAACATGACGGGTACAATTTATATTAGACCGAGGGGTTCGAGTCCCGGATGCGATTGTTACGTTTTTATATTCAGTGTATTTTCTATTTCACAATTTATTTGAGATTTATTAATGTTGTCTTCAATTATTAAAAAATTACAAATGGGTTTATTAGCTAATTATTCCAGTATTCCAATAAAAAGGTTATTTATTTATTTTCAAGTGATGGTCATGTTTGGAATAGATAGTTTTAATGGCTTTGCCCACCCAGAGTTGTATATCCGGATTCTAGAAAGTTAAGTGGATGCAAACGCATTGTTTTCAGATCATTAAAGGCATGAATGTCTTAGAAACAATTCCCACAAAACAGAAATAGCAAAAATAATGACTGAATAAAAATGTGATTGAAAGGCATTTCAAGTGAAGTTTCGATTCAGAGTTATGATCTTATACTAGGACGATACTGAGAGAATATTTTTAGGTAAATATCATAGAAGAGTTCCATCTGCCCAAATGACATCCTTAATGATAAAAAGGGAAACAATTATTACTTACAATGGATTATTTTACATCAGAAATCATTGTTACTGTGATTACCAAGTGAGCATTATGATCAATGCCAAATAAAGGTCAGCCGTCATACAATTAATCAACATGGAGAAGATCCTTGTTTGTTCGATGGGTGAAATAATGATTGTGGTCAGGAATGTGAATGTCGGGTAAACATCGTGTGCAGGTTGATAAATTATACCGTAGAACCTTCAAATGCAAAATGCATGTTAAACACGGTACATGTTTCTGGGTTCGAATTCTCATCGATCACAGCAAAAACCCGACGCAAACCAGGTGTTTTGAATGCATATGAATTCGGATTTTAAGTAAATCACAGTCAATGATCAATTATTGAGTATTATATCATAGCATGGGGGTGGCACTTCATCTACACTGGACCAAATGATAAAGGCACGGAAAACAATTACAAAAATAATCCTTTAAGTAACTCTAATTACAGACTCTACCTCAATCTTTAATATAATGAGAGTATTTGACATTCAGTTTGAGGCAGATTTGCCTAAAACAATCCTCGCCCATCTTTATACAAACAAACGTGAACACTATGAAATACTAACAAAGATTTACTCCAAATTCCTGTAACTCGTACTACTTTTGGGCAACGGAATGTTAGGTACTTTGCAATAAGAATTTTCAACACTACCAATTAGCATGAAAATATTGGATTAAAAGTAATGACAGGGCATTTATGGATTTAGAGAAGTTATTGATTTAATCATTTACGGAGCATATCTTAATGTAAGTGTATATTCATAGGTATTATAAATTTATAAAATAATATGCAAAATGGCTACCTATACACAGGCTAGCCCAGTGAGGTCGGTTATCTGAAACTTCACCTTTTAACTATGCGTTTCTGTACTTTACATATTTCCTACTGTTATTATATTATTTTGTATTTTCATTTTTATATATCTACTTTATAAACCACTGTACACTTTATTATACTTGCATTTAGTTATAGTTGCAAACTTAATTACAATAAAGATATTATTCGTCTCTGAGTTGGCATCGTGACTTCAATTCCTCGCCTGAACAAGTCCCCCACCACGACACACACCATCTTCCGCTTGATGTGATGGTTGTTATGAAGCAAGTCCCTAACAACTAAGGTTGACAAACCGACCGGGAATTGACCATGAACCAGAATTAGTTGTCTATGATAATAATTTCCTAGCCGCTCGGTTTGGGAAGGGGAGGGGGGAAAGCGACCGCATAGGAGCTTTTGGAAGACAGGGTGGACACTTAAGTTTGGAGAGCCGAGCCATCCTGTCACCCGATTCTGCGACCGAAAACTGGTATCGTTCCCCAATTTACTTAC
Organism: Halesus radiatus; assembly: GCA_022606495.2. Lineage (NCBI taxonomy): Eukaryota > Metazoa > Arthropoda > Insecta > Trichoptera > Limnephilidae > Halesus > Halesus radiatus. The sequence goes on along the minus strand of JAHDVE020008375.1, from coordinate 3,784 downwards.
TTATTTATTTCCCTTTTGCTTTTTGATAAAACAGAAATCATTTAAAATCACTCAATTTCATTCTATCCTTTAATAATCTGAAGGCGTCTACAGAAAGGTTAAAGCTTTTCCTAAAGCCATTAGAAGCAGCTATAAAAATATAGACCTGACTGCCAGGTATTTTTAAATATCAAAAGAGAGTTGTTTTATTTTGAGTTCCCTATTCCTGTTTCTATTTATATGTATTTGTTTTTATTAATATTAACTAAGCGGTAATTTCGAAAATCGTCCATCAACGAACTGACAACACGATTAATAGATGGTTGTATCGTTTTTTTTTTATATACATCCATCTACCCTGCGGCGAGCTAGTCGGGAACATTCTATTTAATAGATCTATTGGTGAACTTTACTAAGATTGCAAGTTCAAATGTGCTTACGAACTGGATCGAGAGATTCTGCTTTGTGACATGGTAGTAGAAGGTTTTCAAATATTGGCGGGCTATTCGTAACCAGGGGCGTGATACCGCTTATTTTTAAAGATAAATCATTGTCATTATACTTAAGAGTCAAAGACATTTTGCCTAATTTCAGTTTCAATTGCATATGTCAATTACAATACATTTAAAAAGTATTTTGTGGTTTTATTATCACAGTATACTCCAACGGCTCGGAGGGCTTTGAAACAGAGAATGGACGGTTACCTTGAGAGGGTCTCCTCTTGGGGTAAGAATAACCTCGTCGAATTCAATGTTTCAAAGACCCAATCATGTCTGATTACGTTTAAAAGGGATCGAAATGACAATCTAGTCTCCTTTAATGGAAGCAATCTTCCCAACAAGCCCTCCATTAATATGCTTGGTGTAACCTTAAGTGACCAGCTCAGGTATGGGGGCTCCATCGAAACCCGAGTAAAGTTAGCCTCTCAGAAGCTGGGCGTATTGTACAGAGCCCGCAGATACTTTAATAGTACACAACTGCTGACCCTGTACAAATCGCAAGTGCGCCCATTGTAGAATTTGGCAGCCACCTCTGGTCGGGAGTCCCAAAATATCTGAAAAAAAACCTTGACTCTGTGCAGAAACGGGCGGTCCGTTTGATAGATTCGCCTATCTTAACAAACGGGTTGCAATCTTTGGAGCACAGACGACAGGTGGGAATGCTGTCTTTGTTCTACCGGTATTTTAATGGAAGATGCCTCGAGGAACTAGCGTCATTGATCCCTTCGCCACCGGTGCATAGTCGGGAAACACGCCAAACGCGCGCCCAACATTTGCACACGGTTGACATTTGTCACATGAGAACGGGTCGCTTCTACGACTCGTTCTTGTGTTCAACAGCTCGGCTGTGGAATGATCTGCCGGCCTCTGTGTTTCCTCCATCCTATAACATGGGTGTCTTCAAGACCCAAGTTCACTCCTTCCTATCCTTTAAAAGACCCTCCACACAGCATCCCCAAAGATGATATAGGCCTTGAGGGAAATTATTTCCTCCTTGGTCTCCTGTGTGGAGTTACTGTAAAAAAAAATGCACGCCACTGCCGTAACATATGGGAAACAATTGATGATAATGTTAGTAATTCTCAAAGGGATATACAAGATTCATAAAAATGACAGAATGTTTCGATAATTCAATTCGTAGATGCACTTATCCCCGTACGATTAAAGTAGCTTTGTTCGAATTCCTGTCGCAAACGTTACCTTTTTACTATCTGTTTATATTAAATTTTTTCATATTTTCATTAAAAAATTGTTGATATTATCTACTTCAGTGATTAAATATTATTTAAGTGACATTATTTATTATACATGAAATCGAGAGTGGATAAGTCATCCTTGAAGAATTCAATTCAAAGCGTAGAGTTTCTGGCATATTTAAGTCATGATAAAAATGTGAAGCACTATTTTGAACACGTGTTTTGGAAGAAGATTTTCTTGAATGACCTAATCGAGCCACACAAATCACCTTGGTATGGGTTTAACTATAGCAACATCGTTCATGGGATTAAAAGCCTCCAGCCATAAACCTCAATTAAATAAATTGACATCTGACAAGCTACAACAAAAATATTACTGAATCGTTAATACTGTTAAAAACAAATTAGGTAAAACCACTTTGGGTAAAAAATTGGGCAAAAGTGTTGTATCTCAAAAAACACATGATTTTTAAGTAATTACGCATATGTGTAATTTATTTATTTATTTATAAGGAACAAACAGCTTTTAATACAAATATATATGCAATTTCTTGTACTAACAGTGGTTAAATACAGATGTTTTATTTATGAAGATAACAAAATAAAGAAAAAACAAAATAAGAAGGAAGGGGGGGAGGAAGAGGAAAATAGGATCGGGACAGGAGATGCTCTTGAAACATTTTATACTCGTGCATCAATTTGTGTCCGTATGTATTACTTCGGGTCGATATTTTGGAAGGGTATTGTGAAGAATGTCGGTATTGTGAAATTGTGCTTTATATTGTGCACAAATACGGGGAATTGGAGAATTATCCTAAGATATGAAAAAATCAGTTTGTTGGATTGGTCTTGACGGTATGTAAATGTTTATAAAGTTAATGAGCTCTGGCAAGTCCAGGCCATTATTCATAATTTTAAATAACAAGATTTGATCAAAAATTAAGCGTCGCCTTTGAAGCGTGGTGAAGTTATGGAATTTTAAGGATTCGGTATTATTCTCAAATTGTAAATTAAATTTATAATTTATGTTCTTAAAGAATTTCCGTTGAATGCTTTCAATTCTTTCAATGTGGGCTTGGTATAAAGGTTTCCATATCGGTGTGCAATATTCTAAGTGAGAGCGGATGTACGTTGTGTATGTTGCGAAAAGGTTTTGTAATACGAATTATAAATCCCAGCATTTTATCGACTTTATTGGTAACCTCGTTAGTTTGTTTAATAAATTTTAGTCTATTTAAATAAATAAGATTACCATACCCTTAAATGATTTAAATACAGAAGATACGTTACTGAGACAATTCGTGCGGCTTCACTGAACTGAGTCCAATGGACACACTTGAGACATTCCGCGTTTAGTTCGTCAAACATGCTCCAACTGCCACAAACAAATATAAAAGTGTTTTCATAAGAAGCAATTACTTTAATAATAATAATAATAACAAAGCATTTATATAGCGCAGTTTTGTGTTATTTCACTTCAAGTGCGCTTAACTCTAAATAAACTTAAACATGATTAAATAACTCCATTCAGTGGTATTCCTACAGTGCTACTTTTACATACTATTTATACTTTGTGGTTTGATATCATCTTCTATCTATTCCAACACCCAAAAACGTGACTAACCTTTCCAGTTTTCAAAAACAAACCACTGATCGAAAATGGCTGATAATGCTAACATATTATAAACATATGTGTACCAACATAACAAAAAAAATCGATAATCGAATGTACACAGCCCGCGAAAATTCAAAATTCACCTTTTCTTTTGAACACGCCTCGTACATTCTTTTCTGTTATTCCGACTTCTGACATGGCCCGACATGTATTAGATGCACTTGATCGTGCCATGTCTTCCTCGGATATCCCCGGCTTCTTCTTCCATTCACATTCGCGTCATATATTCTCCTTACACTTCTCTCTTCGTTCATTCGCTCTACATGCCCAAACCATCTAAGCGTCCCTTTCTTAATCTTGATCACTACGCTTACATCAGCCTTTGCATTCTTTACAAATCTCAACATTTTTCACACGATCATACATGGTTTTACCACACATTCGTATAAGAGATCTCATTTCTACAGCATTCAATCTGCTTTCATCCTTCTTCT
>JAHDVE020008374.1:0-18028 GCA_022606495.2 Halesus radiatus | reverse complement strand
GAAGCAGTTTGGGACTCTTGTGCGGTATTCATATATAAAAAAACGGATGTTTACGGATCAAAATAGACTAAACAGATCTGACCAAATTCTTAGCCTTCCTCGATGCATCTCTAATTCTTAGTAAAACTCCTTCATCTATCGGGCATCACACGCTTTTATAATACACTGCTTACAATTTTATACCTTTAACTCTGCACCACACTCAATTAAGTCACACCGGCTATCTTTCAAGCCTTTATAACTTTAGATACCTAGTGCTCGTCTCATAGAACAATAAAAACATTTTTTTTGTAATAATTAAAAAAAAAAATTTAAATAGCAGAAATAAAATACTAATTTTTAAAAAATCAACTTCCAAATCGAACACGAAACCGAAAAGCCACAGAAAAGAAAAAAAATAACAGGCAGCAGCTGGGATTCGAACACACAACCTCACGGTCTATCCGGGACTTGCGCTCTATGCCAACTGAGCTACGGCTACCCCAATCCATCCCGTCATTTTTACCGGCATCATATTGCGACTTCTAAGAACTGTCAATATCATCCTTTGGCTGCTATCTTTTTATAACTACAAGATTCTGCCAGAATTTATTTGGAATCGTTAGATAGTGTCTCGGATATATCTATCCGATTTTTATTTATAGTCTAGGATTAATATTAATTTATGTATTAAAGCTTCAATCATTATTTATAATTTAATTTTAAAATAATTATTTAATTATATATATGTATACTGCGTTCTGCACGATAAAGACCATTTCAAGTTGCCACTAATACCATAATTTATTCTCAGCACATAGTTTTCTCATTTTAATATTGCTCAATATTCACAGTGTGCAGTTAGTGACCTTGATCTTCATTTTAATCTTCTCGGGTTCAATTGAATCTAATTCCATTAATTAATCTACCATCTCTTTCATTTCTTGACGTATTAACAAATACCGTAAATGGATAATACGTCCAGCTTCTGACATTTTCCATACAGTGAGATCTAACATGCTATGCTAACACCTCTAGCGGTGGAAGTTATTCGATATTTTTCAAACATTTAGACATAATCTGTGAAAAATATAATATAATAAAAAAAAGTAATGTACATATTGATTTTACTGTTTTTTGCTGATACATAATTAAAGTGGCTATTATGTACTAATAGTTATAAGCCTCGCCGCTAGCGCTCGGTCTATAGGTGGTTTAGAAACGTGAAAAAAATCCATTTCTTATCAGTATTTTTTATTTACCTATGCATTAATGAAGATATTTAAATATTTACTAAAAGTTAATTTATTAATAAAACAGTCATTACAATTGGCTAATTTTCTTTAATATTAAAATCAACTTTATCTACAGAGCTTCTTCTTCTTCTATCTATCATCTTCTTCTATTCTATTATATAAAGAAGAATTTACAGGGCGGGCGGTGTGTGTTTGTTTTGAAAACAAATCTACAGTTTTAATCCAAGCTTGATGAAATTTTGCACACTTGACCTTCAAAATAAGAAGAAGGTCACTGTCTACATGAGATTTCTAAAAACCACCCCCATCCGTTAAAGCAGAATTTTGGTGAATCTTGATGAAATTTTGCACACTTGCCGATTAAAATAAGAGGAAAATTACTCAGTAGTTAATGAGCAAGGTTAACACATAACAACCTCAAAATTTTCCTCCAAACCATTAAAACCCCGGACACCGCCGGTACTTCAGCTAGTTTTCTAATGTAATCATCAATATTTTTCCTTTTTATTATTGATATTGAATACATTGCAATTCGAAATTATAATACTATTCTTCTCTTTTAAGCAATACTTGTGTAGAGAAGCGGAGTGTACGTATTGTGATTACAAGTTTAAATAACAATATTTCCTGAAAATGCTACAAGATTTAATTGTGTTTGAAAATATGTACATGATAATGTTGCACGGTGGGCTGTATACATAGTGGAAACAAACGAGTAAATGGTCAAAACTTTTGAATTAGAGATTTATCGTATATACTTTTTTGTTTGTTTTTGTAAATATTTAATTGTCCTCAATAAAGCATAGGTATATACGATACAATACGATAAGAATGTTCCACCCCAGCCTGGAGCACTCCTGTCCCGGTGCGACCGGTACACCAGTGGGCACTGTTTTGTTAGGACTTGGAACAGGAGCTCTGTTGATAGGAAGGAGGTCGGAGTTTAATTTATTTATTTTTTTATTTGTAATAAACAAACAGCTTTTAATACAGATTTATATACTGAGGAAGTTTAACAAAAGGTAAGCCAACAAAGTTTCTTGTGCTAACACTGGTTAAGTACAGATGTTTTATTAGAAAAAACAAAATAAGAAGGAAGGGGGAGATAGGATCGGGACAGGAGATGATCTCGTTACATTTTATACTAGTGCATCAATTTGTGGTCGTACGTATCACTTCGGTTCGATATAATCAACCGGTATACGTGGCAACCTAATAAGTCAATTTTGATATTTAGGATGGATAGTAATAAAGGAATTGCTTGAGTGTTGATTTTCGTTTCTCGCTTCCCGCTTCTTTTTGCTTTCTGTTTCTTTTTGTCTCAAGCTCCTCTGGTAGTCTTTTATATTAGTCTCTTCTCGCCTCTTCTTGGTTTTTCTCAGTCCTACTGGCCACTTATTCCTTCTTCTTGATTCTCCTGGCCTCTTATTGAATATTCTTGCTTCGTCGTGGCATTTCTTGCTCTTCTTGGCTCTTCTAGTCTCCTGTAGCCTCGAGCATAAATAGTAAAAAAACGTTGTAAGAATGGTGATATGTTAAGGTTATTAAATATATTTATTTAATTAATTTTTCGATTTCTATAATTTATTAAGAATATCTGTTAAAATGCATGAAAAACAATTCGTACAACTCCCGCCGCTAGAGGCGCTAGTGTAGAATGTTCCCATCAAATGTCAGAATTTGGACGTATTATCTATCTAGAATATTTGATAATAATTACCCATGTTTTATGCAAGTTACGAATTAATTATGGGATACGAGTTTACCAATGAAAAGGCAGCGGGGACCAGATAACAAAATCGAAAGAAAAATAAGTAGAATATTTATGTAGTCGTTTCCTCGTTGCTGAGGATCGTATGTCCCAATAAAATTTCTCTGGTGAATAAGCCACTCCTCGTGGTCCTGCGCTGCATGGAGAGCTGCGGATATCGACCTTACCAACGCCTGTGGTATTTGATTGGTCTTCCTATGCTTCTCCTGCCTTCCACTTAGCCATTGACCATGAGTTTCTCCTGTTTTGAGTTCTCACATCACCAATCAACATGTCCAAAGTATTTTTGGACACTCTAGAGGCATTTAAAATCAATAAATTTCATTGCCGGCAACCCGGGCGTTTATTGGCATAAAATTTTAAACAGTTTCATGTACTTTACCCGTTTCACTAGACCTTGTCTATTCTGAGACGGGTAACAATAAAAAATAAATATAAATATGTACAAATAAAGTATTATGAAGAAAAATGCTTAAAAATACATAAGGAAATGCATAAAAAATAAAATTTAAAAGGTGTATATACGTTAAGTTGCTATAACGTTTTAAAATAATTATGAAACACATTGAATCCGCCATGTTTTATTTAGGTTAGCCCATAGACATAACACTCTGGTTAGCCACAGATTGCATATTCAAAAGAAGAAGGTTTTTTGTGTTGAAAATTTTCAAAATGGAAAACACGAGTTAGAACCTACTTAAGAACTTTATGATTTAGATATATTTTGAAAAAATAAACGTTTGGAATGAAATAAAATATTGAAATGAATGTTTCTTTATTTGGAGATAGTTACTTTCAGTGTCAAATCAATTATGGCACCCTAATGACAAGCAAGAATTCACAACATCTTAACTTTATATATTGTATATATTTAATTTACTGGACATATCAAAGAATTAAAAGAGTTTCACGCTATTTTCCAAGTATTAGGTGACAACTTTCAAGTGTTGCAAAAAACTGCAGCAACGGACAAGCTCCGTCATTCGCTACGTGATGCTTTGGCCAGGCCAGACGTTACAAAACATTACCTTAGGCACGCCTGCTTTCTGTTTTTGAAACAATCCGCGCAAAAACTCTTGCGAAACTCTGCATTAGGTAACCGTAGAAAAAAAGTCTTCTAAGATATTAAAATTTGGTGGACTTTGGGGCGGAACGAGAGATGCCCTTGCATTCGTGGACTTTTGAAAGCGATCTTTCGTAGTTTGTGAAATATTGAATGAGTTATGGTTTTGATTCTATGCCTATATCAAAAAGTATTTCGCTAAATGCAAGGTTTGGTCAAGGGCCTTTCTTGTTAACGATTTTTCCAGTATTGTTATCAAATAAAGAGGTGTGGCGCTTCTATTTTATACAAAAATTGAAGATTTACCGTTATGAACGCGGTGGGAATCGAAAATTTTGCTTCAAATGGCTTTGCTTACATTACTTCATATATATATTTTCCTTTTAACCGGACTCCCAACATTCCTCAATAAGAACTCCAGTGAAAAATATTATGACTTTAATAACATATATTCATAAAGATCAGCAAACGCCGATTCTGAACATATAACTTGTATACTCGTACATAGAATTTATAAATTGTTATTTAAAAGTGAATAAATAATCGTATCAACAAAACAACTTGTTATATTGATACCATTGTTTTTGGAACATCTGACGTCACGTGTGTTCTGTTTTTGGATTAGTATGGAGATTTTTATTTTTTGATTTTGTTTTGTATTTTAAATATGTATTTTTTTTTGTTTTGGTAAAATTTAAAATTAATTTGGGTGACTTTAAGCTCTATAATTGTTGTTCAAAATAAAAATACATTAATAACAGAAATTAGAGTATTCATGAGAAAACCAATATTTATTTATTTATTGTATAATATTCGCCCTTTATGGATTTTACATATTTAGTTAGTTATAATAAACAGGTGCAAACCACATCACAATAGGTTCAAAGATAATAAATCGAACAAATACAGGAATAACATAGTGTAAGTACCATTCTAAGTAATAAGTTCAGAGGCGAAAAATCAAAACATACCTCACATTCACTGTTACTTATACTCTAGACACATATATTATATAGAGGATGTATGCAATAATCGTTTGTTTGTATTTGTATTCAGAGCAGTTGAAAATGTCTACTGTATCTGAATATGTACTGTGTGAAGTCGAGGTACCAATGAATATTTGAATGACTCAGTTCTGAAGTTATTGTTACAGTTAAACAAAATTTTAGATCAGGTAGTTCTAGTTGGAATATTAAATGTAATTAAGCTGACGATATCAGGGCTGTCTATTAAACCATTAACAATTTTGAAAATAAAATCTAAATCAGAAACAATTCTTCTATCTATATAATATGGATACTTTGATAATGTTAATGCTCAATACTATTATTATTCTTCGAGTTAAGGTTTCTAAATAGGTACGTAATATTATGACTTATGTTTATTTATGGTTTACTATGAATAGAGAATAAAATAATGTTCGGTAAAGCTCATCTTTGTCTTGAAATTTGACATTTTAACCTCAAAACCGACCGGCCATAGATTTGGAGCGTTTTGGCGGCCTTTGAAAAATTGAAAGTTTTAAAATTAATTTAATTATGAAAACTAACTTTAGAAAAAAAAAGAAATATACTGGTATTTAAGTTTGAACGTCATTATTGATAAAAAAAATAATTAAAAATGGACTGGCGTTCCTTATTGGAGATTCTGGTGTAACATGTAAAAGTTTAAAACCACTGGCTTGGGCAGTTTCGACTATTGTGTGTAATCATATAAATAAAATGCTTTAAGACAAAAATACAACCCTGCGAATTTCGTTGCCACCCTCTTATGGTGGATTTCATGTGACCACAATTCGTTCGTACCTACTTCTTCGTAATTTCTCCTCCAGCTCTCCGTGACACAGTGGAAAGATCCGTGAATCTGAGATGTGGTCAATCGGAGATTATTTCAGTATTGCCCTGGTTAGACCATTCAGAATCACACATTTTGTGAAAAGGGACAAATGCTATGACTATGCGCCAGTCCCGAAGGGATAAATGGGGCTAGTTAAAGATTTCCCACGTTTAGTAATTGCTTCTTTTCCTCTACTCCCTTCCTTCGCACATTCTACCACCTGACAATATTTCGGAAGTGAAGGTGCCATAGACCCATTAGCTCCGCGCAGTGGGACACTTGCGGTATTCGCATAAAAACCTACCTTATTGTACTAACTGAATGATTTCATTAGACTCGCTTTTCGTTTTCATTGCCGTTAACTGATCATTTCCAATGAGTAAAATAGCGTGTTGTCAATTATACCTACAATAAAGGAAAGTGTTTACTAACGCAATTTATCCGCAGGGGCAGGCAGTGGGGATCGAACGTCGCACAACTCTGTCTGGGCGCACTCTTTGCTTTATTAATAGTCTTAATCTTTTTTTTTTATTTCAACTCTTCACATGACAACACAGATTTTTTTTGGCGTATTCTCCAGGGGACTCAATTTTTTTTTCTTTCCTCGATACTTCTTTATCCGTCTCTATTCATCCGCTATTTTATCTATGGGAACGTTCATTTTTTAGTATATTTATAGTATCTCTTATTTTTTCAAGGATTTCCCTAAATCACTATCACAGAGAAAATAATACATATGGATGACCTAACACGCAAGGGTGAGAAACCATGACAAGATTAGCGGGGGCGAGCTTAGCATGCCTTCAATTTAAGTAAAAGAGCAACTAAGGATAAAGGTTCAGCTTTGTTTACAAAAACTGAATATTTTGTAAGAGTATTTAATTTGACCCTTTTTGTGTTTTATAAATGTTTTGTAATTTGCTAAACTAAGCTGGTGCCAAAATGGGTGTCGCGTGACCTTTGCTCCCAGCCGTCGAAACCGTACTAAGGCCAGTCTATCAATTCTGACGTCAGTGATCACGATATTTTAATTACTATATCCAAAAAATCAATATGTATTTCTCTTCAAATTCTAAATCTAATTAACATTTATATAGCGAAACAGAAATATTAAAACAAAACTTCTACCATATTTAACACATCCACGTGAACTCTTCAGCGCAGGTTCTCCTAGTGAGGTGTTTACGGGAAATATAATATTCAATTCACAGTATCGCCTTCTCAATTCTACCTTACACTCCACATTAAAAACACCATACAAAGCACCTTTATAATACCATTAAAAACATATGTGAAATGATTTTTTTGTTATTTACGTATTCATCGGCCTTAAATTATTTTAGAATCTCATTCGTAACACTGTCATTAATTACTTTAGGGCACGTATGTTTCAGGGATCTAATAATTTCTAGTGTATTCATTCTACTTTCGTCCTTTGACCATCATTCATTCGTATCGGTAATTTGTTGTTCAACTATAACAAACTTTGAAATGAATTACCCAATCGAGTTGCAGAATGGCAGTTCCGCGAATCTGACTTCAAATATCTTGCTAAATTCTCTCCATCATTGTTCAACGTAGTTTCAACTAGATTCTAAGCCCGCTAATTTCGTATTCTACTAGGTTCGTATTCTACTAAGTTTGCATTCTGCTAGATTCGAAGTCTACTCAATGACATTACAAACTTATAGACAACTTATTGTCCAACAAAATTAACACAAAATGTGGCACGATTAAAAAACATTTTTACGTTTCTAGTAAATTATTAATTCAAACATCGTTTTTGTATGACAAAGACGGACATTTAAAAGATATGTCTGTTGAACGTGGTTGATGTGCGACCGTACGCCGTTTTCGTAGTTCAAAGTTGCGTTAAATATCGCGAGTGGGAATGAGATGACACTACGCCTACTCACTTACACTACGATAGGACATACTAAGAAAGGACCTACTGCTAGAAGGTTGTCTTTCTTATACCCATGTGTTGCTACGTTCGCTATCTCACTTTCTCTAATGACATTTGAAATTTTCGAGAAATAATGGAATAATATTTATTTCCATTGTGTGTTTGTCAAGTATTCGTAATGCCATTGATTGTTTTCCGATTACAATTATTGTATCATGTATAATATTCCGTAATTAGCTTGTATTTATGAATGAAATGTTACCGGTGTTTGCCGTGTTTCTTTTACTGGTATTTTCCGTGTAATGGACATACTTTTTCATAACACAGGAGAGTATTTATTTGTGCAATTACGTTAGAAACAGCAGACGACCTCACGTACAGCATAACAGTTTAATACTAAACCATAGTACCGTATCTTTCGCTTGCCACTTTGTGAACTCCATAACGTGTCTATTGTTTGTAATGTCACTGATTCTACTAACTCATATTTAACTAGGCATCAAAAAGTATCTAATTGGTGATAGGTTCATTTTATATTATTATTATTAACTACCCAATGTTTCGCCATATTAGCATACATCGCGTAGTTACAAATCACTGTTTCTATCCTTTTGATTTTCCCTCATCAACCATCTTACTTCACACATTTTTTTTGGTTTAAGGCTGCTCTCTGACGGTCCGGTGAGGAATGAACATTTCACTCGTTACTGCAGACACTGCACAGAAAAGTCAAGTTTGCTAAAGTAAGGTAACGGTTTGCAACGCAGTCCATTGTGTGACTTTTCTGCGCAGTGTCTCCAGTAGCGAGTGAAATGTTCATTCCTCACAGGACCGTCAGAGAGCAGCCTATAAGTAACCAAAAACCGTAACCATGGTGACTACCTAATGTGTCGTCTAGTATCAAGGAGACAGCATGAGAGAGCGAGAAGAAAGGACTATAAAAGTATGAACGGTTGTCCAAATACTCTTCTTCGTCACTCGTTACTCGAGATTATACACTCCGTCATACTTATATAAAATCCTTATTGCGCCTGTATAGCATTGGTATAGCTATGCAAGCAATCGTTATAATATTTATGCCGAGAATAGTTTTACCAATTGTTTATGTTTTTTTTATTATTTTGACATCACTTTGCTCCAAGCCTCAAAAACGCGACCAATTTCGCAGGTGGCGCCATGGTGCTAACTTCAAGTTCCTTCAGATGTAATAATCAATATAATAATAATCGTAATCAGTGTTGCAATCGTGACGGATTTCCCGCAATATCTAGCGGATTCGGATCCTCCGAAACGGGAGAATTTTTTAACTAACGGGATTTACGGAATAATGGATTTTCTGACGGAATCGAATAAGATTATTTATTGAAGAAAATAACAAAGTAAGTCTTTAGTTGCATTATTTTATGGCACTGGCAATTTCTACGGGCAAATATTTATTTAGCAATTTGTAAAGACTCCCCTAACTTAGGGAACTCGGGATATTATTTTGTTTATTTAACATTTATGTTCTGGGTATTTGTCTCTTTTTTCGTCGTTAGTTTCAGACTATGGTTTCAGAGTTCCGGCGCGTCAAAGATCGTCGTTTGCGGTCGTCCTGGTCAATAATTGTTGTGCCAGTCGATATTGATTGAGAAACGACCTACATTACAACTTGATGATCGGCGATGCCATGCATTTGTTTGCAGATTCGGGACATGACATGCCGTTTGGTGACTGAGCCCGTGTATTAAGAGGAACGGCTGCGCTGCCTGTTTCATACATAATTTAATTTTGGATTTGAGGCCAAAATACCCATCCAAACAGAATGATACATATTTTTTTTAATTAAAGGCTCATGAAATATCTAGTACTGATGATAATTATTGTTAGTTATTTATTTTTGTTTTAAATTATAAGTATATGCCATGAAAAAAATTATAACTTTAGAGGCAACTTAGAAAATTATTTGCGGGTTTATCGTTTTTTTTTCAAATATCATATTTATTATGTAAAAATGATTATATACTCGTACATATAAATATAAAAACAAAACATTAAAAAAAACCTTTTTTTCGGTCGATGTTTTAAATCATGTACCGAAAAATTGTGATCCAACGTAAATTGGTCGTTTTTAATTTAATTTAAAGTCCACCATGATGCTTATTTTAATATATTTTGTATTTTTTATTTTATTTTATATCTCATTATATTTTCAAAGCGGACGGGGTAAAACTGTTTTTTACATGGCACGATCAGGTGAATCAAATACTTGAGTCGGCCCATGTAAGAAGTCGGGATAATAGAAGAGAATGTATGAGGCAATGTATGAATGTGAATGATGCAAGAAGTGTATGCCAAGATCGAGTTGTTTGACTTGCTGCCTACCCCTGCGAGAAAACGGCGTAATGGTTATTTAGTTTTCACTATTCCGACTTTATGCTCCCGTGTAATATTTACACCGCGATTGAAAAATTCCATTTATAAATAGGTAAATTCGATGGACATCACACCCACATATCTTGTTTGCTACCCATGGACGTCGAATATTCTTTTGACAGGTCATAAAAAAAGTCGCATATTGTAGGTACTGCGGTGACAAAACTAATAGATTTTTGTTCACACAATTAGATCAGTCACAAAAAACCACAAAAAAACAACTACAATAAAAATACACAAAAATTTCCAACACGTTTGCAGGGATAGAAACCGCGAGTCTGAAAAACTCAATGACAGCGCGAAATGCCGAAATAGCAAAATATCAGAAAACCTTGAATTTACGCAATTATCTGACGACTATTTATCAAATGATCATAAATCCATAATACTTGTGGCAATATTATTCGACACGTGGACCGTGCTGGGAATGAAATGCAACCAAATGAAAACACGGTGAGGAAAGACAGTTTGGTTTTTTCTCGTTATGCAACAGCATCTTGGTCTGTAGCAATTCTGTCCCGTGGCCAATGGAGCAAGTAGACCATGACATTGCATTGCGCATTATTTAAGTGACCACGTAAACCGTTTCATAAAGACATTCTGAAATAGAAGAAGAACGGTAATTTATTAAATGAGCTGGACCATCGATGCTGCAGAAAAATATAGTCATAACAGTTCTGCATCCCATGGTGGCAATTGACCTCCTCTCAAATGTTCTCTTCCAGCAGTTGTCCATTGCGATTCGCTTCCAGTTCTCAATCCTTTTAATAAAATCAATGTGAAATCTTTTATAATTTCTTCAAAAGATTGGTATACTTTGTGGCGTCATTATTAATAAATTAATTAAGAAATTACTTTATATTCACTACTTTATTAATATACACAGTTTCGAAAGCGACCCTTTCTTCATCAGGAATATATACAATACTAAAAAATAATAATGTCAAGTATAGAAAAATGATAAACATAGAACTCAATAATGTAAGAAGCAATCTTCCCAACAAGCCTTCCATTGATGTGTTTGGTGTTACCCTAAGTGACCAGCCAGGTATGGGGGCTCCATCGAAGCCAGAGTAAAGTTAGCCTCTCAGAAGCTGGTCACTTAAAGTTACACTAAGCTTATGATTGCATAGTAATAAAAGTATCTTTGCCCGTGTGAGGTGTGTGTTATTGGGATATTCAGTGTTTTATTTGTTGAGGACCTGGTTTTTAATGTTTTACGATTGCATTGGAATGTGAATAAAGATCTGTACCTCGAATGTAGACTTAATTATTATCTAAAAAATAAAACAATAACTTTGTTTATATCACTTTTATTTATACTTTAGCCCTTTGGCAATCACTTTATTTACTTTGCCAAAGGGCTAAAGTATAAATAAAAGTGATGTAAACAAAGTTATTGTTTTATTTTTTATATTATAATGTAACATCACCATGTTACCACTTCATTTGAAAATATAAAAACATACAATTATTATCCATTAAGACCATTGATTCATTGTACCCGATGAGAATCACATCAAACATCATCCGTAAAAGATTCGGAGCCCATAGATTTTATTACAAATAACTGAAAATTTAAAAAAAATCACTACTTCCAATCGAATTTGGGTTTCAATTCGATTATTGTTTCGGAAACAGATTCCTAGAGTTTCCAACTCTGTTGCCAATGTTCTCAACGGGAAATATGTACTGAATTTTATTTCCTTTGATCAATTTGTTTGCTTTTCGTTTACTTGTAGTTTTAGTTAGTTGTAACTTTTCCTTGATGTTTGATAATAATTGATGGGGTCCACGGGGTGACCACTGAGACTCTGGACTAACTCAAATTCATTTATATTCTCCTCTGAACGGCGACGGTATTCATCTATATTATATATGTATAAAGACGAGTGTCCTGGGCGGTGTTAGTTAGTTAGTTTGTTTTTTATTCAAATTTACAGTTTTATTCCGAGCTGGACGAAATTTTGCACACTGGGTAGGTGTTGGGGTTGGGCTAGAGGTAAGACATCAAAACCTCAAAACTTTATTCCAAACCATTCATAACCCCGGACAATGCCGGGTACTACAGCCATTACGAAATATGAAGAATATCATAACTTTTCCACTACAACCTGATCGTTTAGCAGTTTAGCAGTCTTAGTCTTTTATATTAATTGATTTTTTTAGTGATCCTCCTTAAGGCGATCCACCGGCTAAAATTCCAACTAAATCACGCGCTCATTATGCAGGCGGCGACAAGATTGAAATTCCCGCTTAACATCGGCCGCATGTTTCGATTTACGCAAAAAAACCATCAGCAAAATGCGTGTTTTATTCTATTCTGTAAAGATCAGACATGATTATTAAAATGTTTGACGGTCATATTCTAAAAAAACTTTATTTACCACAGTGAGCAATACGACATTATCGGAAAAGGCGTTTGTAAGTAGGAGAGTTTGCGCTTTAAACATTTTTTTAATGTCCGATACTTTATTTTTTTCTAGGGTTATAAAAAGTCAGATAAAAAAATGCCCAGTTAAACGAAAGGCCAAGGTGCGTTCTTCTTCCTTTATTTAATTAAATCATCTACGATATTTCCAGGCTATCAAATTCTCAAACAGAAAACACATGATTTTGCATTACTTCCCGTTGCGTTTCTGACAACCCTGCGGTGCAGAAGTGAACAAATATGACATATAACCCCAAATATGTCATGTAACCCCAAATATGACATATAACCCCAAATATGACATATAACCCCAAATATGACATATAACCCCAAATATGACATATAACCCCAAATATGACATATAACCCCAAATATGACATATAACCCCAAATATGTCATGTAACCCCAAATATGACATATAACCCCAAATATGACATATAACCCCAAATATGACATATAACCCCAAATATCAATCAACACAATAATCTCAGGGATATCTCAAGATAAATATTTCTCAAGAATCTTACTCAAAATATTTCTACAAAAAAAAAAATAAATTAAAAACATAAACGACAGCAATAAATCATACATAAAATAATATTTCCCTGTTATCTAATACAAATAGTTTCTTTCAGCGTGCCAAGTTTTCAATATACGAGGTGTGTTCAAAAGAAAAGGTGAATTTTGAATTTTCGCGGGCTGTGTACATTCGATTATCGATTTTTTTTGTTATGTTGGTACACATATGTTTATCATATGTTAGCATTATCAGCCATTTTGGATCACAGGTTTGTTTTTGACAACTGAAAAGGTTAATCACGTTTTTGGGTGTTCTTCGATTTTTTATTTAGGTTCGTTTTCTGAGGCATCATCAGTCCGATTGAAGTGAAATTTTAGATTTGCTTTATTTTCTATGTCCTCATCAGCATTTCTTAAAAAAAATCTATTCTTTTTAGAAAAAAATTGTTAATCCTATGGAGGAATTTCCTAGTTTTGGTCGGAACTTGATAGCCGTTTTCTGGGGCATCATCAGTCCGATTAAAGTGAAATTTTAGATTTGCTTTGTTTTCTATGTCCTTATCAGCATTTCTTCAAAAAATGCAAGCAAAATCGATGTTTTTCGATTTTTTACAATTTTTTTTTTAGTAAAAAATCGAAGAAAAAACAAAACGTGATTAACCTTTCCAGTTGTCAAAAACAAACCACTGATCCAAAATGGCTGATAATGCTAACATATGATAAACATATGTGTACCAACATAACAAAAAAACGATAATCGAATGTACACAGCCCGCGAAAATCCAAAATTCACCTTTTCTTTTGAACACACCTCGTATTTATTAATTGTTTAGTTTTAATACAGTATTTTTTTTCTATTTCAGCGGGTAACATATTTAAACAGCTAGGAATCATGTGATCCAAAGTTGTTTGTCCATATTTGTGTGTATGCTTAGGAACCATTAATCCTTCATTTAAATTGAGTCGAGTATTGCAAGTGTGCTCTAGTCTATTTGTATTAAATATAGGGTTATTAACGTGCTGAAATATAATTTTGTACCACATAATTAATTGATCTTACTGAAAGAATTTTGAGACTCCGATAAAAGCATGGAATTAAATAATAATAATAATAATTGAATGATTTGTATAGCGCCGTTTTTTTTTTAAACTTCTTATACACTTTTGTGAGTTAATAATTTAACCAGTTCATTTTGCACTGATTGAACAATAATAAGTATACATGTAAATATATTCATATATTTCGAAAAAAGATGTTTTATACATATTAAAAAAAACTATGCAAAAACTGATTACAATAATATAATTATGTATTTTACTAGTAAAAGGGGAAATGGAAGGGAGATTTCTCAGAGATGGAATATCAAGTAGTTTTGACTTGTTTGAACAAGAAATTGTACGATATGTAGGCCCGCGATTGACCAAAAATACCTTCACGATCGACGCACTGGGCATCCCTGATATATATTTTGGCAGTGAGAATCTTAAAACAGTGCTATTTTTATTCTAGAAACTGGTTCCTGGAGATCGAAAAGGCGTTCAGCAAAAAGAGGAAGCCCCGGCTGATGAGAGCTCTCACCAAGACCTTCGTCTGTTCATACCTCTTCGATGGCTTTCTGGTCTTCATCCAATATGTCGTCTGCAAGTAAGTAGTAAATATATTACAAATCTTCATTAAACTGTCTAGCTATTTTAGTCCAACGTAAGGAGAAATCGGTTTCCAGTACACTTCGAAAGAGTGCTAGAGTGCTCGCGCCGCCAAGCAGCCATTTCGCGTTAGTTATGGGAGCATTTGTCTTTGGTGTTACCAATTTGAGAAAACTGGATGTCAAAGGAGACCGTGCGAAATGGAGTCCGTCATTTTGAATAACCCTACATATATGTAATTCGATACGACAGTAAGCGCCGAAAGTGACTTCAGTCGAGTCGAGTCTATTAGTCTTACAACTAGATTTACTACACCAGTTGACTGCAGACCGTCGACAGTTCGTCATGTACGAATTCCTAGCAAATAACCGAATAAAATGTCGACATGCGTACTAAGAATTTGCAAAAAAACACCGGAAAGTCTGGTTTACTTTTATTTTTATTTTTAATATAAATAGATATAAAATATTTAATATTACAGATATATCTTAATAGCTAATTACAAAAAAAGTATAAATTTATTTAACAAAAGTGCCTAACTTAATAGAGAAAGATTTCTCGTGTTTGAGTTAAGGGGCAACGCCATCTAGCGACAGTAGTGAATAAATAAAAGTAATAAAAATAAAAGTACATCAATAATGTAATACAGAAAATGTTTGTGTTGGTGTACACGATAGTAACTACAAAATAGAAGACTAAAAGTACACAATACTAGAAATGCAACAATAAGGCGCACATACAACAAACACTGCAGGGCAGCATACTCGCGGCGGCGTGTCGGTGTCGTAAAGAGCCGAACTAAACCGAACCCATGCATGGTCTCCACTTCGCACCACGCACCTCCCCACAAAAAAAATGGAACACGCTTTGAATTCGCCGCATTTGTATGAACCTGAAAAGTCTATTCTTATATGGATGGCACAGATTTTTTAATTGTTAATATTGTTGCTAACGACAATCATCGATCCAGTTTTGACAAATCTTTAAATTGCTACATTAAACACGTCACGTAGGCTTTCTAATCAGAAAAAATATTGATCAGTGGGCACTTTTCAATCGTTTCATGACGTACCCCCTGTTATGGGCTTTTTACACGATACTTTTTTGCTACAGATTCCATACAGGTCGACTTTCCACACTGATTCGGTATGGAAAAAAGACTTGATCTCTTTTTGATACCGATTGTCGTCCAGTCTCGCATTATTTAACTGCTGTCACTGTTTTACGTAATACGTGGAAATACCTTACGCAATTATTATTTATCGTATTTTGTGAAAATGTTGCGTGTTTATTTCGGAATATGTTTATAATATTGTTAAAAAAATTATAGGTAGACTAGACTGTTTATTATTGATTGTAAATGCGTTTTTCTATTCTGTATTGTGAATTTTGTCTATTTAAATATATTTTTTTGATATTTTGTGATAGATACTTCCGTATGATATATAATAATAATAATTGGATGATTTGCATAGCGCCGTTTTCATGAAAAATCACCTCAAGAGCGCTGTAGAAATATTACTTCCAATTCTTTATCTAATTATGTACAAACAGATACAGAAAAAAACATACTTACCTTCAGATGAACACAGTTTTCTTAGAAAATTTAAGTATAGAGACGATATGATTTTTACAGTTGCTATTTTATCCTCCTTTTCTATTGATATTACATTTATTAGAAGATTGGTGGCACAAGAAGAGTTTGTATTTATTTGAAATATTTATAATTTTTAGCAATGGCAATACCTTTAATTATGTTAAAGGTATTGCCATTTTTAGACGATTATATGTGCCATCCCAACATATTATTTCTCCTTTAATGGCAACTATTATCTGCAAATCTGTATGATGAATTTCCATATGGGTTCCGATATGATTTCCATATGGGGTTCGGTGTAGAAATAGGTATTGTGTAAAGCTACCTTTGCTCACTGTGAGTTTTTTTTTTGTTTTGCAGCCTATATCATAGTAAACATGTGCAAATTATGATTCAATTATAATCATTTTGCAATGCCACTTCAATCATGTGCTATACAGCTTTAAAATATCCATTTATCTTTGAACAAATTAGAGAAGACGTCAAATCGTTCTGCAAAAGGTGTTGAAACATGGACAAAGCCGAGCAGTAAAACTATTGAAGTTGTAAGGAAAGAAACACGTTTCACCTTTTTAAACGAAAACGTATTTTTTTCATTCAATAAATGTAGCCTTGATTTCGTTTTTTATAACTAAAAATAGTGAAGTACATCGTAGGTATAAAGCACGGTTACAAATCGATGGCTTTCTAACTATAATAATAACATTTAAAAAACACTGGGCATTAAAATTTAATAAGTATACAAGTGTATATATGCATACCTTTTTGACACATTCGCAGAACCTTGATAAATTTCATTTTCAATGTTACATAGGGGTAAGGATATGGATAGGGGTAGGGTTAGGCGTAGGAGTAGGGGTAGAGGCAGAGGAAGGGATAAGGGTAGGAGTAGGGGTAGGGTAGTGGTAGCGGTAGCGGTAGCGGTAGCAGTAGCGGTAGCGGTAGTGGTAGGGGTAGGGGTAGGGGTAGGGGTAGGGGTAGGGGTAGGGGTAGGGGTAGGGGTAAAGGTAGGGGTAGGGATATGGATAGGGATAGGGTTAGGCGTAGGAGTATGGGTAGGGGTAGGGGCAGAGGTAGGGAAAAGGGTAGGGGTAGGGGTAGGGGTAGGGATAGGGTAGGGGTAGTGGTAGTGGTAGTGGTAGTGGTATTGGTAGGGGTAGGGGTAAGGGTATGGGTAGGGGTCGGGGTAGGGGTAGTGGTAGGGGTAGGGGTATCACAACCTCAAAACTTTCATTCAAACCATTTATAACCCCGGGCAACATCGGGTAAGGTTTTTTTTTAAGGAGATAATTCAGATACAGACATTAATATTAAAACAATATACAATATCTGGAGAACTCGCCTACATCATAGCTATTTCTCACTGATTAATATGAAACAGGTAAATGAACCTTTAAAATAATATTTTTGACAAATTAAGAAATTTAAGATTGTGTTACACAGAAAGAATTTGAAAAAGTGCAGAATGTCTGAATAAATTACAATAATGTAAAACGAAAACATAATGATTAAATTAAAAATAGTGTTATACAAAAAAAAAAGTACACAATGTGCTAATACTGTTGAAGTTTGTTTATTTATTTTTTTGTATGAAAACAGCATTCAATT
>JAHDVE020008373.1:0-10029 GCA_022606495.2 Halesus radiatus | reverse complement strand
TCATGGAATAATTCTTCTACGACTGGAAATTAAAAGCAAACACAATAAAAACAGTTCCAGCTGCCTCCCACCCAAGCAACTCGCGTGCAAGTGCTACGTTTAATGTACAATTTGGAGGAGGTACCATTATTTATGAAAGTAGTCCTCGGTATCTTGGCGTAACAATGGACAAAAGTCTGACGCATAGCTTCCATCTGGAAAATGTTAGCAAGAAGACCAAGCCTCGCATAAATATCATAAGAAAACTAGCTGGAACTAGGGGAGGTTGTGACGCAAACACCCGACGAACAGCTACGATTACCCTGGTCTACTCGTTGGCACAAAATTGAGCTATAGTGTGGGCTAGAAGTGCACACACACAGAAGATCGACGTGCAACTAAATACTGTTATGTGCACTGCACGGTGAGTGGAACACTTCCCCTCACCCCACTATAATGGCTTCCTGTACTTTCTAATATTGCACCGCACACTGTAAGACGAGAGACAGCAACCCTCAGGGAATACAAAAAGGCCGTGAATAGTAACATTCCTGTAACCGGTTGGTTAACATATAAAAATAAAAAGTGGTGTTCAAACTAAGTTATTTTAATTGATAAACTAAAGTTCTTAAAAACTTAAGACAAGATTTTTGTGCATAGCGCAAAGGGTAACAATTATTATTTTTATAAACAATAATTAGACGTAGCTCAACGGTAGAGCATCTAACCGGACATTAGAAGGGTGCGGGTTCGAGTCCTGCCGGCGACATTTATCTTTGCTCGGAAGGTTTTTTCAATTTGGATGAGTGTTTTAGATTAATAATTATTGTTTATAAAAATAATAAGTTATTTTATTTTAATTTATAGTAACATTCCACTTCAAGATGACCTTGCAAACCTCCCGGCTAGCCGTCTGACGTCTAGGAAACCTTTTTGGACCGAAGGCGAAAGACTGCTTCTATCACGATACTCCTCTGTCGTGGCGAACTCAGTGGCAGACCTCGGACGTGAAAAACAAGCACCTTTTTGTAGACCCTACTATTAAACTGCCAGGGTTCTGTCCCCCTCGGAAGACGTGAACCTCATTAATCCGCATCCGGTGCAGTCACAGCCGTTGTGCGTAAATGATGCTTAAATGGGGCCTAAAGTATTCCGAACTTTGTGAATGTGGATATATTCAAACAACAGAACACATCGTAGAAGAATGTCCCCTTTATCAGATTCTCTGTGGAAAATCTGTGCTGAACCAAGAGACTGCCGATGCCGTTGACTGGCTGAATAACCCCACCATTCCACTATGGTTTCCACCAACTCTCCTCTATCATACGAAGAAGAAGATCGTTTCTGAACACTTGATTGCACAAATCATGGACTATTATTGTTTTTGTTGTTTTAATATTCTGTAACACTAAAATTAGCCACTTTTCTTTCTGTTTTGTGGATTTCGTGTTGTTTTTATTTTTCATGCAAAAATATACACGAGTGATGATCGGTGAAGTTATTTTCCTAGTAAATCGTTTTTTATTTTATTTAGATCTTCAAATTAAGTCGAAAAATTGTCTAGAAAAGACGGTTTTTATTCTTGATTTCGGACGTGTTTTCATTATTTATATATAATTTAGAAAAAAGTTTTTTATAATTTTTTATTTTTTATTACATACAATGGGAACTTGTACCCGCTAAGCCAATGCAAGTAGCTTGTCAGCAGGAGTATAGTACTCTAATATTATATAATACAACAATAAATAACAATCATCAAACAAGTGTAGCGAAATAAAATAACAATATGGGTGCATGCATGCTGTGATCAATGTACACAAGTTATTGAAAAAAATATTTTTTTAAATATGAAAACAGTATAACGGTTTTTTATAGAGATACTAGACTCCAATTACACAATATCGATTTATATAATATTATAAAAATATCAAAATATCAGCAAGTATTAAACAAACAGAAAAAAATAGTAGTACAGTTTTGTTACAGTGAGGATAGACTTACTATAATAAAAGCAGTTTGATAATTTTAAAGATACCCGCAGCTATTAAGGAGATATACAATGAAGGGGACCATCATATTTTTTCAATAGACAATGTAAGAAACAGCAAAATAGCGTAAATATCGCAGATATCAAGGAGCTATACAACTAAGGAGACCGTCATATTCGGTTAACAAGTTAGACAAATGATAAACCTAAACATAAACTTCACATGATTATTTTTTAGTGTTCCGTATGTCCCGATGAGGAAAGCTTCGCTTTCGAAACATGTTGATACGTATATATTAAAAGAAAGTGGTGTTTACAAATTAATTTTTAATTAATTTATTAATGATGACGCCACAAAGTGAAAACCAATCTTTTGAAGAAATTATAAAATACTTGTGTTTAAGATGATTATTTTTGTCTATATTTGTGTTGAAACCACCCGTAATTATTATTAGTGACTGATCAAAGTTTCAATAAACCAGTTTTGGCCGCGGTTTTAAAACTTGCCCGAAATATTGAATACCGAGGGAAATAATTTCCCTCAAGGCCTATATCATCTTTGGAGATGATGTGTGTAGGGTCTTTTAGAGGATAGGAAGGAGTGAGTGTTCTTTTTTGAAATAAGACATTTATGCCACTGCTCGCTGTCTCTCATTGGGACTGCCTGTGGGAAAGTGGAGGTTCCTTCGACTATACTGATTTCAGTAAGGCGGTCGATAGAGTTAATCACGAGTTATTGCTGAATAAACTGCAAAAATTCAAAATAGATGGATCACCATGTAAGTGGTTTTAGTTATTTGATACTGGCTGTTAAAAGTGGCATATTTTCATCATATATTATAAATTCATTGCTGCGGGTGGCGTTCCCCAGGGGTCACATTTAGGGCCAATCCTGTTTTTGTTATTTGTTACTGATACATACATTGTCAAATAACTTTTTTTTTATATTTTGTAAAAATAACAATCTATTTTTTTTTATTATTTAAATGCCCAGAGGGCTTTTACACACAAGCACATAATTTTTAAATCACATAAAATAAATTAGAAAACATGCATAAAAGTTAATTACAGTTGAAATAAGAAAAAACTGCACCAAAGCTAAAAATACACAGGAATATAAAGGAACAGAAAGAAAATAACACAATATCCACAAATTCAATATTAAAATTAATAACAAATAAGTAAATAATGTAAAAAAAAATGTAGTTAAGAATAATTTATAGTCAATCCGGTGTTAGAACGACCTGCGGGCACGCATGTCTCCGCCCCTTACCCCGCCACTTTTACCGTCACTTGTGTAGACTTTAACCCACTCACACCCACTATTTAAAATAATTAATTAATATTATTTAATTTTAATTACCTACCTACAAACAAAAAAAAATAACATGATTTACACATTTACATAATGATGGTGATAGTATAACAATATATTGCATTTTATGTGGCATCAGATTCATTAAACCGGCTAAGGAATAAATCTGAAGTTGAAAATTTCATCATTGCCATTTAAAAAAAAAACTATTATGACTCAGATAATTCACTCTAAACGTCAAAAGCAAATGAATCATCATTATTGTCCTCGAGTTCATCAACAATATTATCGACATTCCAAAATTTTTGCTCGATACCAATTATATGTCGAACAAAATTACCCCAATGCTCTGGCCTAAATTTTTCGATTCCTTCTTGCACGAGTGTTCTCACATCACTTATCTTGAAGGAGGTATTGTTGACTTTTACGTGGTGTTTTACCATCGACCACACTAATTCGATCGGGTTTAATTCGCAATGATAGGGAGGTAATCGGAGCACAGTTTTGTTCGCTTCGCTCGCAGTAACATCTACCACATACTTGTCATATATCCCCCTGTACGAGCTGGCAACCCGCAACAATTCCGCTTTGATCATTGTCGTGTCAAAATTTCCTTCTCCTTTTTCTTCAAGCCACTTAATAATGTCACCTTTTTTCCATTGTTTAGTTGAAAACTTGTCTAATTTGACAGAATGATATATCCATTACTATGCAACAATCTTCATCAAGAGATGTCAAAATATTGTTAAACCACTCCAAAAATGTTTCCCCATTCATTTCGTCGTGATAATCTGCAGAATTGTTTTTAGATTAAAAAATTAAAAGACCGATCGTAACAAATCCTGCGTCACTTCCGATGTGTAACACTACTAACCGTTTTCCCTTACCTGTTGTTAGAGGGTCCCACAGAAAGGCCGCATGCGAAAGCATCTCTTCTCGATTTAACGGAATTATCAACCCAAATTTTTATTGATACATCACCTGTATTAATCTAAGTTTCATCTTTACGCCAAAGAATTAAGTCCTCACGCTCTGTCAATAAACTGTCACGTTTTCGATTGGAATATTGAAAACCCAATTCTTTTACTATCTTATGGAAAGTGCTGCGCTTAAAATTTGGTAAGGAATCATCGTCGTTAACTGCCTGCAAAACTTTGTTGATTGTCGGATATAGTTTATTAAAATAAAAGGATAAAATAAAATAAATCGAATGACATTTTTATCGAATTCATCGATTTTGGTAAATATGCTCAGTCGCTGTCTCTTTTTATTTGGTGATTTAACTTCACCAGTTCTGACATATCGTAACAATATATTTTTTACGGTGTGTACCCCAATACCAGTCTGCTCAGAAATCGAGTGAATGGCACGTCTTTGCGACATATTAGGGTCCCCAGATATTATTTTTTATACATATTTAGTATCGTCCTGCTTTGAGGTTTGTGTACCACCTATAAAAGCAGATAAAAACTGATCAACACCTCGAACATTTATCGACATCTTCGGTACGTAATATCTACTGCATCAGAAATTTAATTTATTCTTTTAAATGAAAATAAAACAATAACTTTGTTTATAACCACGAGAATTTTATTTAATTTTATTACGACCGACCGGTTTCGCTTAACATAAGCATCTTCAGGGTACAAAAATTAAACTGATCAAAAATACATAGTGTGTGTTTATATATACAAAATAGAATAAGACAGAACATAACATAGAACAAAGAAAAAATGAGATAGCATGAAATAGCATGAAATAGAAATAACCGAGCGAAAGAGACAGAAGTGCACATAATGGAATACCAGGGAATAACTAAACAGGTGATTATGGGATGGGAAATTTTACGAGATTATAGGGAATATACCTAATATTGGGCTATTGGACACATTTAGTTGATTATTAAGAATTTTATTTTTGGTTTTAACAGCTTTCTTTATTTCTAGTGATTCTAAATTATTTAATCTGTTTCCATGACCATTTTTATGAAGAATATTAGCACCGGTGCTTTGAATGAAGGTATGATCTTTATCAATAAGGTGATTGGCGAATTCTGAAAAACCGTTATTATTTAGGCATCTAAGATGTTCTTTAATTCTAATATTGACATTGCGTGTTGTTTTGCCAATATAGAATGCTGAACAATCATTACAATCTAATTTATATATTCCCGAGTGACTAAGCTTGTCGTCTTTATCTTTTGAGTTGATTAAAAATTTACTTAAATTATTATTTGTATAAAATGCAGGTCTTAATTCAGAAGGAAGATTTTTTACACTGCAGGAAGAAAAATGATTAATGAATAAAATACGCCGCCATTGGTAACTAAGATTGTTAATAGTGTTAATTTTATGTGGATTAGCGAATAAGAAGTTTTTAGTGGCTATTTGTTTTTGTTTTTTACTTAAAATTGTATCAATTAAATCGGACTCATATCCATTATTTATAGCTATTTTTTTAATTAATGCTAGTTCGTTGGAAAAATTAGTATTTGATAACGGTATCGTGACCAAACGATGGACCATTGAATGAAACGCGGAGTGTTTATGAGAAAAAGGATGATTGGATGTATTATGTATAACAATGTCGGTGTAGCTGGGTTTACGAAATATATTAAAATTTATTTTATTATTTACGACAGATAAGGTGAGATCTAAAAAGTTTAAGGTTGAATTGTTGCCTATCTCTAATGTGAATTTAATCTGCTGGTGGTAGGAGTTTATAAGGTTGTGGAATGCATTCAATTGACGTTCTGTCCCTGTCCATATACAGAATATGTCGTCAACATATCTTTTCCACAGTAAAACATTTTTTATAAGGGGTGAGGTACCCGTTAAAATTTTGTTCTCTAAATTGTTCATGAATATATCTGCAATCAGAGGGCTAGTGGGCGATCCCATAGGTAGGCCTTCTGTTTGCTGATATATAACACCATTAAATTGGAAATAATTTTGTTTTAAGCAAACATTAAATAATGAAGTAAGATCATTTATGAACTCTTTAGACAAATCAGAACTATTTAACATATTAGAGATTAAACATTTGCTCTCTTCTATGGGAACATTAGGAAATAAGTTAACCACATCAAACGATATTAATTTACAATTTTTAGGGAGGATCAAATTTTTCAATTCTTCCACTAATGAAAATGAATTTTTGATTGTATGCCTTGGGGAGAAAACATTAGTATTATTGAACACATTAGTAATAAACGATGATAATTTAAAATTTGGGGCATTACAACATGAGACTACTGGCCTGATGGGATTATTAATTTTGTGGATTTTGAGGAATCCATATAATTTTGGTGTTTTGGGGTTCTTAGTTAAAAACTTGACTTGTTGATATGAGTCATCTTGGAAAATTTGCGTTTTACACCCTTTTAGTGTTTGTTTAACGTTTTCTAGGAACTTGCTAGTAGGGTCTTTCGGAAGAATAACGAAGTTGTCATTATTAATGAAATCTTGGACTTTTGTATTGTATTCACTTCGAGGTATGATGATTACTGTGTTCCCCTTGTCCGCTTTAGTCAGGATCAAATCTTCATCTTCTAATTTGGCACGAATATTCTTCATTATGAAAGTCTCAGGATTTGGAGTAGGTTTAAATTTAGGTATTAGTTTTTTTATTGTTTCAGCACTTTTGTAGAAGAATTTATGAGGTTTGTTATATAAAGCTGTATCGATATCCACTGCAACGTTTTCTATTGCAGCATTAAAATTTTTATTTGTATACTTTAGGTTATATTTTAATCCCTTTGATAATAGG
This sequence comes from Halesus radiatus, assembly GCA_022606495.2. Lineage (NCBI taxonomy): Eukaryota > Metazoa > Arthropoda > Insecta > Trichoptera > Limnephilidae > Halesus > Halesus radiatus. The sequence continues at coordinate 2,980 of JAHDVE020008373.1, read as the reverse complement.
GACATCTCCTCAGGTAAAAAATGTACGGTTGACAGATTCTGTACACGATCAAAAAATGTATGAACCGGTTTTATGTTCTCAATATTATTAGATTTGTTTAGTGAACACAGAATATCTAGTTTTTTATTAATTATATTGAGTTTCTTAAATGCTTTTACAGAAACTAGGTTTCTCACTTTGTCATCAAATAAATCCCACTCGACAGAGTGTAGTTCGTATACTAGTTCTGTATGTAAAAGTTTTAAATTTAATTTAATATTATTACGTTGTTTATAAGTACGTTTAAGATCTTCTTTTAACCATGCAAGTTTTGCAAGATAAATGGAAGATTCATGGATTGAAGAGATATTTTTGGTACTGTTAAAATGGACATTTAAGTATTTTGGAAATACTTTCCTTTTTAAGCACTGATTAAAAAAATATATATTAATACACAACACTTTATATTTTACGGAAAAGTTTTTATACATTTTTGCTTTTGTGGCCGTACTCGCCAATACTATATTTTGATAGAAAATAAAAATTTCCTAAAATTTCCCATTTTAGGAAATATTTCCCATTTTTCGTAAAATTTCCCATCCCATAATCACCTGTTTAGTTATTCCCTGGTATTCCATTATGTGCACTTCTGTCTCTTTCGCTCGGTTATTTCTATTTCATGCTATTTCATGCTATCTCATTTTTTCTTTGTTCTATGTTATGTTCTGTCTTATTCTATTTTGTATATAAACACACACTATGTATTTTTAATCAGTTTAATTTTTGTACCCTGAAGATGCTTATGTTAAGCGAAACCGGTCGGTCGTAATAAAATTAAATAAAATTCTCGTGGTTATAAACAAAGTTATTGTTTTATTTTCATTAAATATGTCTAACCACAAAGTGACTGCTTTCTATCAAAATATTCTTTTAAAGTTTATTTTGTAAAACTCCATTAATTTCTTAAGATGATTGTCGGAGTTTCGGTTTGTGGGGAATCTGGCATCAGGGTTCAACTCTTACAACCACAGCCAACTTCTGGAATATCTCCGAGGGTTGGCTGAAATAAATTGTAATTCATAGATGCCTGTACTTTTTAATTTATTTTATTAAATAGACAATGCGTTAACATTTTTATCAATGTTTTTGAAGGTTCATAATGGAAACTTTATGTGCTTACACTGTAAATTTCATCATTAATTTTTTTCTCGCACACGAAGGGGAGTTTGGAGGTACAGGTGATGTCGTTGAGGAGTTGGGTCATCGTCAGAGAGCCGCAGTGCTCGTTGTTCTGGTAGTTGTCCGGCTGGCCGGGGGACCACGAGCTGAAGCCGGCCATCTCGAGGGTCTTCCCTGAAACAAAGGCCACACGGCTAAATGTCCATCTGTGAATCACATGGATTATATCCATGACAGCGGAATGACGAATGTATTATGTACGCATGTATCCAAACATGAAAAAATCAACCGTACTTGCGCTCTCACCGGAAGCCAGTCTGACTAGTTGTTAGTTGCCCGTGAAACATCACGGAATGCATCTTGACTTGAAAACATGAAAACGGCCAAGTTTTGTTTTTGTATTAAAAAAATATTGGTCATTTCAAATATGGAAAAGGAATTTTTATCTGGTAAGTACCACTTTGAATTTACAATACGAGATTCTACTGTCGAAATGCTTCAAAAATTCTAATTATAACTTTTCAACATTTCAAATATAGAAAGGGAATATTTAACTGATAAGTACCATTTTGAATTTACAATACGAGATTCTACTGTCGAAATGCTTTCAAAATTCTAATTATAACTTTTCAACATTTCAAATATAGAAAGGGAATATTTATCTGGTAAGTACCATTTTGAATTTACAATACGAGATTCTACTGTCGAAATGCTTTCAAAATTCTATTTATAACTTTTCAACATTTCAAATATAGAAAGGGAATATTTATCTGGTAAGTACCATTTTGAATTTACAATACGTGATTCTAGTGTCGAAATGCTTTCAAAATTCTAATTATAACATTTACATTTCATTTCCCAATACCATTACCTATATGCAACCGCTTTCCACGGTGTGGAGTCACTGCCACTGGGGCTAGGGCATCCCCTGTTTACTATTGGGATATGTTGTGAGACTGAATGGAGAGAAGGTGGGATTCCGAATGAAAGGTGATGAGAGTATCTTCCACTAATGATAATACATCAACATACTCTAAACCAAACTGACGTTACGATTGTTCACACATCATAATGTGTTTTGATATTAAATACAGATAAGGATTTTACCAATCGACAGGAAATGCATTAGTGACCGTATTCAAAAACATAACTAAAAATGCAGTTATCAGGTTATTCCCATAATACGGATATGTGCCTAGTTTGGTACTTGAAAAATGTTAACTCTGTACTTAAACTTATACATGAATACTTTAATATAAAATAAAAAAAAATTGTTTCTAATTGTCTAATCAATGTTCATATCAACCTTTCTGAAAGTTTCTAATAGTCTAATCAATGTTCATATCCACCTTTCTGATAGTTTCTAATAGTCTAATCAATGTTCATATCAACCTTTCTGATAGTTTCTAATAGTCTAATCAATGTTCATATCAACCTTTCTGATAGTTTCTAATAGTCTAATCAATGTTCATATCCACCTTTCTGATAGTTTCTAATAGTCTAATCAATGTTCATATCAACCTTTCTGAAAGTTTCTAATAGTCTAATCAATGTTCATATCCACCTTTCTGATAGTTTCTAATAGTCTAATCAATGTTCATATCAACCTTTCTGATAGTTTCTAATAGTCTAATCAATGTTCATATCCACCTTTCTGATAGTTTCTAATAGTCTAATCAATGTTCATATCAACCTTTCTGAAAGTTTCTAATAGTCTAATCAATGTTCATATCCACCTTTCTGATAGTTTCTAATAGTCTAATCAATGTTCATATCAACCTTTCTGATAGTTTCCAATAGTCTAATCAATGTTCATATCAAC
>JAHDVE020008372.1:0-28277 GCA_022606495.2 Halesus radiatus | reverse complement strand
ATTTAACATTAAATTTAGTTTTGATAATTTAACTTCATCTCTTTATATGGTCTATAAATAATGTGTAATGATGGCCTGTCCAAAAAGAAAAAATAAATGTTAAAAAAAATATTAATAATACCGTAGAATGAATTTAATATAAAAATAGAAGTATTGCGGGCCAGCGCCCCTGGAGGGAGCCACAAAAAGCGGTAAAAATCATCCGATTATTATTAGCACTCTCAATAAAAAAATACTTAGTGTGACAAATGATAAAGAATATTTAAGAATATAAAATTTCTGTAAATATAATCAAAAATTAATTAAAGTAGCTAAGTAATTTATCAGAAATCCTAATAAAAAAAAAGATTATTTAAAAATTATTATTCAATGTTTTAAAATTATTTTTATTTTTATTTTTATTTTATTTTATTTATGTATTTATTTTATTTTTACTAGCATTTTTGATTAATTACTTACGTACTTTAATTAATTTTTGTCTATGTTTATAATTTGTATATTCTTAAATTATTGTTCTATATTTTACCATTTGTCTATACTTAAAATTATTTTTTAGTATTCATATATTCCTGAGGATGACAGCATTGCTGTCGAAACATGTAAGGATATTTATTTATTTTTATAAAAGTGGTGTAAACAAAGTATATTTTTTAGTTATTTAATTATATATGATATTATATTATATTATTAATACTATTATTATAATACTAGTATTCATATATTCCCGATGACGAAAGCATCGCTTTCGAAACATGTAGATACCAATGTATATTTATAAAGTGGCGAATACTAAGTACATTTTAAAATTCATTTATTAAAAATGACAGCTTTATTTTGTGTTTTCAGCTGAAAAAATATTTCATAACTTAATATATTTTACTCGCCCTATACGTTTGTTTCATTATGAGTACTGAAGTACATATTCGAACCCATTGAGTTCACAATGGCTTACAAAATAGTATTTAAGCATGAAATAGGAAGGTGCTTACATCAGAATTATTGTCTTTATTATGTTGTCGTGTTTATAAATAGTTTTCAGATACGTATGTTATATAATTTTTTTAACATATGCATGCCACGATACAATACACTTTACGTTAGCAATTATAATCAAATACGAGGTTGACCATTTGAACGTTTTTACATGTAAATACACGTAATAACATAGGCTTTTTATATGCACAAGTCACATGGTGATTCGTGATAGGGGACACGTAGAGCGTGACGTCCGCTAAGTGCAACCTTATGTTACCAAGTTGATTGTGCTTTGATTTAACACTTCTGAAATAAAAGTATTTAAATATAAAAAAAAACGGTTTCATTTGTGGTCAGTTAATTTCTTTTTACGGTTCTCTTGTACTGGCAAAGTGCAATTTTCTAGATAAGATCCAGTGACAAATTAAACAGTGAAGTGAAAAAACTAATCATGGGATGGTTCACCACATAAATAAGTAAGTGTAGGATAACTTTAATCTTATGGAATGAACTAATAGACTTTTTTTACGCTGCCTATCGGTTTTGGAAAATCCTTTTTTTGTCAGCAAAAAGTTTAACTGATTAAAAACAACAATCTTTTCTCCTGATGCCGGAATGGTTCTTTCACAACTTCGACAGTTTAAATAAATTTTGTTGTAAAACAAAGTATTTGTTTATTTTAATCCAATGATGGAAACCTACAATGTTACTGCTTTTTAAGAACATGAAAATATAGCCTTCGTTGTAAGTATTTTCCCAGTCATAACGTAAAAAGCATAATTATCCAGTCATAACAAAAGCAGCAGGTTACAAAACTCGCCCGTGAAGGTAACAATTTCTGCCCGCCTCGCTCTAAATTTTACTTAACTGCCTCCACAGTAGTTGTGGACGTGAAGCTAATAAGAACCGGGGATTATTTTCTTTTGTTGTTTATTATGTCATCCATATTTTGTTCATTTCTTATGAGAAACAGAATGGCAAAGCATTGTTGAAGCCTTCGGCTTATTTACAAAATTGGGGCGAAGACAATCCGGTACGCGGACGACGTGCTTCACATTCCAACTCAACCGTGACACAAATATTACCCTCATTCCTTTGCAATACATTATGTGGTATGTGGCATACATACGCTGCTTTATTATGTGACGTAAAGTGACAGTAAACATTGTACACGTACTGTAGGTGTAACGCTAGGTTGAGCCGTCAAAGTTTTTTTTTCGAATTTGGACACGTTAGGGGTCTCAAAAGTTGCGCATTAGAATTCTAATAAAGAATTACGTCGATGTAAATAATTTTAAACTTATTTTGGTCAAATTGATAAGTTTAGTTCATATATACATCCATAAAGCAAATTTAAGAACATGTAATTAGATTAAATAAAAAATATATTTATTATAAAATATATTTATTATAAAATAATAAGTGTGATTTTGGAACAAACTACGTTTATAACAGTATGTTAAAAACTACGTTTATAACTTTTTTCTAATGGGTAGGTACTTGTAAAATTCTAATAAAGAATTACGTCGATGGAAATAATTTTAAACTTATTTTGGTCCAGTAGAGGCCAAAATTTCAGATTATCTCTAGTTTAATATTTATTTACCAACAAAGTACGTTTATAACAGTACGTTACAAACTACGTTTATAGCTATTTTTAATGGGTAGGTACTTGTAAAATTCTAATGGGTAGGTCCCATTAGAATTTTTATTCCAACATCCTCTGCAACTAGTGGATACCTATTGTGAGTTTAACTTAAGAACAACCTGCTACAGTTCCAAATTTGGTTCCTACTGCGCATACCCACCCCCTCGCATGCGTCCATCTCCCGCGCACGGCTGCGACGGCCATGTAACTCCGCCCATACACGCGTTTCTGAGATATTAACCCATTCACACCGTGGATGTTCAGTCAAATTATCATAATATTATCAATTTCGGATTAATTCCCTAGCTGTTTTAATGAACCTGATGCCACATAAAATGCAATATGTATATTTTAATATTATATAATAATTATTTAAATGTATAAAATAAGTTAAATTTGTGTTTGTAGGTAGGTAATACAGAATAAAAAAAATATCCTGGGTTTGAATGTGTTAACGTGGATACCAAGTCGCGGAGAAAGTAGTGGGGGAAAGGGACAGGACATGCGCGCTCACAGGTCGTTCTAATGATGGACAGGGTTTAGAATGTGTTGGTTATTTATCTTTTAAGGCTGATTAAAACGCTTTTTTAACGTTACCTCCGAAAGCAATCGGCGAATAGAGATTTTGAGTACGTGAAAAATATGTGGAAAACCTGTTGTTTGTCACAATCGAGTCAATAGATCGAACTGCTGACACCTGAATGTTATGCACAAAAAAGGAAATTAATTCATAAATTTATCACAAAATAACACTTATTATTTTTTAATAAATATATTTGGTTATTTAATCTAATTACATATTTTTAATAATATAGATAAATCTTAAAAGTTATTTACAAAAATACTTTTTTTTTAAACAAAATACTCGACTCAATAGAGAAAGATTTCTCGTGTTTGAAATGTAGCTGCGGGAAACGCAGGTTTGGAGATAAGATACATTTAGAATATATAGGTACAATTTGAATAAATCCTAGACTTACATGATATTATGATATATGTTTGGTGAGTGGCTGAGTTGGCATCGCATCCGAGTCCCACCCAGGCGTCGTCACGTCAATTCCTCGGCTGGCTAAGTCCTCCATCACGACACAAGCAAAATCTTCCGCTGAGTGTGATGGTAGGAGAAGATTTTCAAATATTATCAGGTCATTGGTAAGTCGGGAATGTTTGTTTTTTTTTTTTTAAAGAAAAAATTCTATTAAGCATAATAGTCAGTCAATATTACGAGTGTAATCTGTAAATACAAAGTGAGATTATTATCTAAATAGTAATAAGCAACTTTTGAGACCCCTTGAGAACGATTTCTCAATAAAATCCTCTATACATTGACGGCCCACCCTGAAGTACACGTGTGAGCCTGGATTATAATATAATAGTTACTTTTGTAGCTTGCAGAATGTCGGTACATTGAGGAACGTGGAAGCATAATAATCGTAATACTTTGATAGTCCACATAATATTCAACGACTCGTTGGTCGGGCGGATAGCTTTTTCTTTTTAAACTTTGTCGTTGGTTTTTTTAATGTTTAAATTCAAGTATCATATTATGGATTTTCATTTTGACTTTGTGGTGACTTTGTAAATGCTCGCTTGATCACTACGCTGATTTAATGATAAATGACCCTAAACATCACTTTGCAGGTTGCTAACTCAAGCAATATCACAAATGATTTATCTGTAAATTCTACACGGGTAGTTAGGAAAATGTATAAGATTTCAAAAGTAAAAAATCCCCAAACTGTAATTTTTATTTGTTAGTTTATTTATTTTATTTTATTAAATATAAATGTATATATTTTTTTAATGATTTTATATCCCTTTTGAAAACTGCGCTGATTCATACGTGTATTGAATTCTGTTCACTCTATTGCATTGATAATACCGTTTTCGTTATACAGACTAATCATTCGGGAGAGAGGGTTGAAAAATGCTTTGTTGCTGTTTTATGTTTCTAATCAAAATATTTTATATTTGCCTGTACTCCTTCCGAGATATTGCTAAGTAGGAGGAGTTGGGTTATGCAGAGTAAATAAAATGGCCTCGAGAACTTGGTTTTATGAAACAATTCCTACATATATTGATTGATACATCATGATATTCTCCAGACAATACATAATCCTTGTACGCCAAGTATAAGCAGCTTTCGCCAACCGAGGGTAGTGTTCATGAAACCGCCGTTAATATAGCGGTCGGCAAACCCATCCACCCGAACTCCGCTGGGCGCTGGGGGCACCGCCACTTAGTACAGGTAAAATAAGTGACAAAATTGCTACATTTATTAAACTTTGGTCATACATTCATCTTGGCAGTAGAATTAAAGATCTGCAGAGTCTGCCCAAATTAAAGTTGCGAAACACCCCTCTATGGGGAGGGGGGGTTTTACAGCTACGTCGAGTGAGGTATCGTTTACAACGGTTTCATCAGTTCGGAAACGAATGACATCACTCCCAAGTCCAATAATAATTCTTGCATCAAATAGGGTAGTTATAATTTTTTCATCTGTTGTATATGATGAAAGCCTTATGATAAACCCAATTTTCGACCTCGTCAGATATACGGATCTTTGTCAAAAATCAGCGAAATTTTCGACATTGTTCAGTTTTTGTCAATTTCGACCCCGAAAGACTACTTTTTCGGCAAAGACGACTAATTTTTAAGGTTATATAATTTTTCTACAATTTAACATTATAACGGTTTCTGTAAATTTAATAGTGCTTGAGGTACCTACAGCTGTTCAAAATTTCATAAATTTTGTCAATTTTGACTGCGAAGGACTTGGTAAAGATAGTCCCTTTTAAAGAATACCTAATTTGCTACAATTAGAAACTAAATGTAACTCTGTAGACTTAATAGTGTTCGAGATACAGCTGTTGAAAATTTTTCCATTTTTGGAAAATTTTCAATTTTTACCGGAACAACAGCAGAAACTTAAAAGCTGCATTTTTTTAAAGTAGTCTAAATTTGCTATAATTTGAAACCAAAATCGTCTCTTTGAACCGTAAAGTGTCCAAGATACAGCTATTTAAAATTTTATCCATTTTTATGTTTCGCCATTTTAGCTATTCTTTTGTAAATTTTTTTCCCGATGGACTGATTTTTTGACAAAAGCGATTCTGCATTTTTTATTTGCTACAATTTGAAATAAAAATCGTCTCTGTAGACTAAGATGTTCTGAGATAAAGATGTTCAATATTACAAAATTCTTTCATATTTTGTCGATACGTAATTTGAACTATTCTGTTTTAAAAAGTGTAGAATGGTCTCGGCGGAAAATTTTGTCAAAAATTTAAAAATTAGGAAAATTTGGTTTTCACAAATGAAACACATATCCAGAACACTCTTAACATCGTCTCTATCGCGATCCATATTTTAATATTTCATTCGAAAAATATACAAAAATGCCCAACATGTTGTTATAACATTCGACATGGACAGTGGTCAACACAAACTAAAACCGAGATAGTGTGAGCGGAATAGGAGAAGTACGTAAGGAAGGGGGTAGGATCGGCTAAAAATAGATTTTTAAATTTTTTTATTTAATTTAAAATAGAACAAATGTACGTTGGTTACATACATTCTAATATGAACATAATATCTATACACTAAACATTTTAAACAATATGCAATTAAGAATTACAAATCACACTTTAAAAATTACGACATTAAAAATGCACTTTACATATTTCGTCACTTCCTTCTTAAATTTCAAAACATTTCCCTCTTCTTTTATATTGGCCGGTATTTTTTGGAAGATCTTCATGGCTTTATTTAGTAACGAGTTTTGCGACTTTGGTTTCTTTTGAAAGGGAAGTCTTAATTCCTAAGATTTATTTGATTTGAACAAAATGCTATAAATAGATTAGAACAAAAGGCTAAAAAACAGATTCGAATTCAACTGATCGCACTAGCTCAAACCTACGAGTGCGAGCGAGCATGCACATTGCACATGTCCCATACGCACCAGTTAGAAGGGGATAGGGCAATGGATGAAAAATCATTATCATTTTGAGGACACAAGTATTTAACATTTAAATACTAATAATTACTCATACATAATGTTACTGCTGTCATCTCAACTATATAAATTATTTTAGCCTTGAATTTTTTTATATTTCTCCACTAAAAACCTGTCATATCTCACCAAATATTGATTGTATCGACGGGGTGTCCTACCTCTTTAATTTGGGCGGACTGCGGATTTTCATTTCTACTGCCAATATGAATGTATGACCAAATTATCATGATGTAGTATTTTGTCATTTATTTAGTGCTTTTTGGGTCTAATTTACCGATACTAACTGACAATGTTTACGTACATCAATCACTTACTTTTACGGCCAAGGTCGAACAATGTGTACGCCGCGCGCCACTGGTTAGCGGTGAACCTTGCGCGCTCACCCCACGGCCGAGCTTAAACCAATTAGCGCTGTAAATATTTGCGACTTGTAATGTTTAAATATATAATTTTTTTAAATAAAGCCGTCCCGATCGCGCGCTTTAGGTTTATGCGTGCTTCTAAACATGTTTCTTTTTCTTATTGTGCTTTCATATACCAGGGTGATTTACCCTGCACACTGCAGTCCGGAATCATTCAACGGAACTCCGTTTGTAACACTTTCATCTGCCATAACACAGGAACATCCTTGCAGGGCTGGCGAAAAAATACTCAAAAAATTTTAAACAACTTTAATTTAAAAAAAAAAAACCTGTTACTTAGGTTTCGAAGCCATGAAGTGCAGAGTATTTTATAGATTTCCCCCCGGATTTATTAGTAAGGTAATAAACTAACCATCTCGCCTTTTTCCCGCAGGGCACATTGGCGTCATATATTCTCATTACGCGCTCCCTTCTTTGTTCCTACATGCCCAAACCATCTAATCGTTCCCATTACGCTTGCATCAGCATTGCATTCTTACCGAATCTCCACATTTTTCACACGGTCATACATTGTTTTACCACACATATGTCTCAGAGATCTCATTTCTACATCATTTGGTCTATTAGTGAGGTAATCTCGAATTTTGCCATTGGATGTAGAACTTCGGTATGCATTATTAACTGAACTAGCGCAGTTCCGTGAAAAATCTTATAGATATTATGTATTATTTATAATGTAATTAAAAATGTTAAAAATAAATAATTTTATACATATTGACTCTGTCGAGAATATGAACTATGCTGACCATTGCACCCCAATTGTTGTGAGAACAGCGGCTTAAGTTCATTATAGGTATTTACTAAAAATAAGAATTGTGTGTTTTAGAATTATATTGTTTAATGATAATTATGTTAATTTGAATTTTAGAATAAAACGTACTCACATCACATCACATCACAACCGAAATTTTATTGTTTAATAATAACAAAGTTTTAGCTAAAGTTAAGCTTCTAAAGCTAAGCTTTGACCAAATCTTCTAACTAAAGCTAAGCTTTTAGTATAAATTAGGCAAAAGCACGGCTTTAGCAGCTCTATTTTGAAGGAAAAAAAATCAAACCTTAGCAAGTTTTAGGGTCTGAGCTAAACTAGACTAGAACTAGTCCCCTAATTTAGCCTGTTGCTTTTCCTCTTTAGTTTTAGTCTACCCGTTGCTGGGTATTATAGGTCTCCCCGCTGTCCTTCCATTGTTGTCGGCTTCTATTGTGATCATGGCTCTCTGCTTCGGTCTTCCTTGTGTCCCTTTATGTGTTCCTGAGCCCTGTTATTATGTTACAAATTGGAGGATACTCTGAGTATCATCCTGGTGATAGACAGCCCTTCAGAATATAAATGTTGGTTGCTTACAGTGACGTTCGTTATATTTGGGGACCAGATCAAAATTGCTCTGTATTTCCCAATCTTCCTCTACCTATTTTCCTTCCTCTCCCTCACTTCATTCCTCATAACATTTACCAAATTGGGGATACCATAGTTCCAATATTGGTTCCAGTATGGAATCTAAGCTTTGAAGCTAACTTTACATGATACTTATTTCCATACCGATACCCACGTGGAAACCAAATCGGGACCCATATTGAAAATATTTGCTTTACACGATAATTATTTTGATATTTGCAATTTCATGCAGATTTGCAGATATAGTTGCCATTCAAGGTAAAATAATATTATGGACGATGCTTAATCGTCAACAAATAATGGCAACACTTTTAACAGTCATCACCCAAAAAATACACACTTTTCAGGTTGCTAACTCAAGAAATACTACAAAATATTTATCTGTAAATTCTATATGGTAATTAGGAAAATATATAAGGCTTCTAAAGACAAAAATCGTAAAATTGTAATCTTTTAAATTTTATACGAAATACGAACAGTAATATATGGTGAAATAGATTTCAATGGTTTTCAAACCGCTCCACATTTTAGGATGTACTTCATAGAATTTAAAGATTATAGTTTGAGAATTTTTGCCCTTTAAAACCTTATATGGTTCGGGCATGTAGAGCGAATGAACGAAGAAAGGAGTGTAAGAAGAATATATGACGTGAGTGTGAATGGAAGAAGAAGCCGGGGACGCCCGAGGGAGACATGGCACGATCAAGTGAATCAAATACTTGAGTCGGGCCATGTCAGAAGTCGGAATAACAGAAGATAATGTATGAGGCGTTATATGAATGTGAATGAAGCAAGAAGTGTATGCCAAGATCGAGTTGTTTGGCGGTCCGTACTCTCTGCCTACCCCTGCGGGGAAACGGCGTGATGGTTAGTTAGTTAATTAAAACCTTATACATTTTCCTAATACCCATATAGAATTTACAGATACATTATTTGTGGTGTGCTGAGTTGGTATTACTTGAGTTATTAACCTGCGAGATGGTGTTTAAGGCCATTTTGAAGTGCTAGCCCGTAACATAACCACAGATTTTAATCGAAGTATATGTCACAGAACGTTAAAAATAATTTTTAAAATATACACGAAATTCACAATACCGAACAGAAACGCGCGTTCACAATAAGTAATAAACACATTCTAGGCTACCTATAATATTTTTCACAATATTTTAAATATATTTCGAATTTAACACGCAACATTTCCACATACTACGTTAAAGAATGACGGCTGTCAAAAATTTCCCGCCAATCTGGGAGAAAATCGGTATCAAAAATAGAACACGTCTTATTTTCCATACCGAATACACATAGAAAGACGACTGTATGGAATCTGTACGAAAAAAAAGTATCGTATGAAACCTGTGTTTGGTGAATGGTTTTATAATTGAGAAAAAAGAAAGAAGTTTTTTTTCCAATAAGGAACTCCAATGAAAAATATTACGGCTATAAAAATATATATTTGTATAGATCAGTAAATGACGATTCTGAATATATAACTTTTTTTTATATATAATTATACGTAGAATTTATAAATCGTTATTTAAAAATGTATAATAAATCATCTCATCAAAACACCTTGTTAAGTTGGTACCATTGCATATCGAACATTTGACGTCATGTGCGCATTCTGTTTGTAGATTAGTACGGAAATTTTTATTTTTCGATTTTGTTTTGTTTCTTAAATATGTTTTTTTTTTTTAATTTATGGCGAAAATTCATCTTAATTTGGATGACTTTGCTCTCTAATTGTTGTTCAATAAATATAAAAAAACACTATTATTAATGATATAAATCAGAGTATTCATGACCAAACCAATTATCAATACTAGTATTATGATAATGTTAATGCTCAATACTATTATTATTCTTCGAGTTAAAGTTTCTAAAAAGGTACTTAATGTTTTTTCTTATATTTGGTTATGGTTTACTATGAATAGAATATAAAATTATGAATGGTAAAGCTCACCCTTGTTTTGACATTTCACATTCTAACCTCAAAACTGATCAAAACCGACCGGCCATAGGTTTGAAGCGTTTTGGCGGGCTTTGAAAAATTGAAACTTTGAAAATTATTTTAACACAGACAAAACGTACAAATGCTAAGTTTGTATAATGTTTTGTTGTTCAATCACTTGTTACGAAATGTACTACAGTGGATAACCCGTTCCGGAAAATAGGTACAACCCTATAAAATTAATTCCATTTCTCTAGCCATTTGAATTAACCCAACCCCTAAACCCTTGGAATATTTTCCTTAATATGGAATATTATGATAACACAATATGAGGCAATGATGGGTATTGTAGGTTAACGCAAGGGTGAAATTAAATTATCTCAATTTCCACAGTTTAGCTTCATTACACATTCCGTGTCTTGGAAGTTTGGTCCTCGGACGCTGTAATGTAATGGATAGCAATAGTGGCCAATCAGATTGCCAATAATGTTTGAAAATTTGTAACTGAAAAAAAAAGTCTTTGAAAATTGACGATTATAAATATATTCAAAAAGTGTTATCTTTTTTCTTCTTCATAAAATGAAAAATCACTTTGTGATGTCATTTTCAATAAAATGAATAGTAAATGTTTTAATATAAACGCACATGTTTTGAACCACTTCAATTTAAAATAATGATTGACCGGTTTCGGAAGTACCCTTTCGTCATTTATTATAATTATAGCAACCCAAGGCTTTTTATGAATAAGTAAATGTTTTTTTTAAATAAAAAATGTTTTTGTTTTAAGCCACTTTATTTTTATACATATTTATGCATTCGACCGGTTTCGGTTGGACTCAACCTTCTTCAGGAATGTACACATATAAAAAAATAAATTATTTAAATTATAATGTCAAGCCACAAAGTGATTGCTTGCTTCGAAAAAAAAAAAAAAAGTTATTGTTTTCTTTAAACCGCTATTTAAAATGTATATAAGCTTCGCTTCCGAAACATGTTGATATTTATGTATTAAATAGTGGTTTAAACAAAACATTTACTATTAATTTTATTTTTATTGGTTTAATAAATCTTTAAATAATTATACATTTATCTTAATGAGCAGAAAACGGGGTAGTTAGAATTTTTTGGTGTTGTAATTAATACCAAATATTCCCTTTGACAGGAAACGATTGTGGCACCGTATTAAGCAAGATTATTTGTTTTGCAAGTATTGTAGTTTTTAATTATTGTTACACCTGTTTCGGCGTTCAAGCAACGCCTTACCAACAAACAAGCTCAAACCCTAATAAATATATATATATATATAAAGAAAGGACCTTAGATTAAATTTACTTGATCAATTAGAAATTAATAAACGAACAAATGATCCCAATATAACGCTAATTAATAAAGTAAGAAAGTTATTTATTCCCCACTCTTAAGTATATGCACGAAACCTGAACAATAATAACCTTAAAATAATTCAGTTACCTATTCATTAAATTTAAATAGCATTCATAATAAAACAATTAAGCCAACACTTTATGTGGGGAAAACACCTTTCAACTGTTAATACATACACAGTATAGAGGATTTTTAATTATCACAATAATTTTCAAAGTAAATCGGTTTTACCGGTAATAAATCATTTTGAACATCGTCCAAATTAAAATTGGGTTGGAGTAAATAAAATCATATATAAGTAAATCGTCTCAATGTGGCCTAACCGCAGTTTGAAAATGATATCGAACGTCGAAATAGCTGTAACACCAATTAAAAACTAAAATGCTTGTAGAATGTAATAATAACGTTATTTAATTGGTATTTTTTTTCAAAAGATTGGACTTTATTTTGTGGCGCCATTATTAAAAAAATGTTTTAGAAATTACTTTGTAATCACCGCTTTATTAATATATACATATAAACATGTTTCGAAAGCGGTAATACATCAGTATTCTTTATAATTCTGTATATTACTGATGAGGGAAGCATTGCTTTCGAATCATGTTGATATGTATATATTAATAAAATGGTGATTACAAGGTAATTTTTAATTAATTTATTATTAAAAACAAATGCATTGAGTTGTTTCTACCAATCAAACACGTTAACAATGAATAAGAAAACAAACAGTATCTTTGTTTGCAGCAGAAATGACAAATGTACCGGTTTTTATTTTTCGAATTTTTGGTCAACCTTACCTATTTTCACATTTTAAACCCATTTCTATTAAAAGCTATGTATGATGTTTTGAAATATGAATTTAATTCTAAATATTACAAAAGATATCATATATTTCAGTTCAAATGAAGCTAGGATGTAAGATTAAAAAAAACTCCATAATTATACCCGCAAATACTCCCGTTTTGCTATACATAGCAGGAGTAGCGCACCCTTCCGCATGGGTCTTGTGGCGCAACGGATAACGCGTCTGACTACGGATCAGAAGATTCCAGGTTCGAATCCTGGCAAGATCGAAGTTTTTTTTGTCGCTTTTTTTTCAATATAAAATAACCTTTTTTTTAGATTGAAAAAAACGAAACGTAATACGCGCTCACAGATGGCGCTAATTTAAATATTTTAGAAATAAAATAATAGTGCTTTTAAATATTGAAATGCATTGTTTGTTGGCGGGTAATCACACAGAATATGAAATGGAATAAATCGTTATTGTAGATTTAGTTTCTTAAAAGAAACTTGTAAAAATACAATACATTATTGTAAAACTAACATATACAGTATTTTAATGAGTTTATTGTAGGACTTAAGCTTTAAACTTACAATAACAGTTTATCCCACTACATATTTAGACTATACAACCGCCAACAAACAATTCATCTCAATATTTAAAAGCAAGTGCTAAAAGTGTTTTTTTTTTATCTCAAATATTTGAATTAGCGCCATCTGTGTGCGCGCATCACGTGCCGTTTAACCTAAAATAGAAGTCTTGTCATTATCTTGAAACATTTAAAAATAATATTTTTATTACAGACGGTATGCGGGGGTAGTGCAATGTAATACATTCCATAATACATAATTTATTAAAAATACAAAAATCACACACATATTTATTAATTATTATTATTAAAATATGCAGAGTAACAATAAAAAAATCAATTTTTATTTTTTAATAATAATAAGTAATATTTAATCATTGAAGAAGATAATATTAACACATCCCAAATGAACCACGAAACCGAAAAAACAACAGAAATTAAAAAGATTTCAGTCGCATCTGGGACTCGAACCCAGGACCTCTACCTATCCGGGGTAACCGCTTAACCAACTTAGCTAATGAGACCAGTTCAATTTACGTCATTTATACCGATATCATACTTCAAGTTCAAGATTTGCTAATATTATCCTCCATTTTTTATAAATTATTGGCTGCTATCCTTATGATGATTGCAAAGGTTCATCCCGAACTCAATTGCAATCGGAATAGAGTCTCGGATATGCCTACCCGATTTTTAATTAAATAAAAAAAATATTTCAATAAATCAATTCAATGCGTTCTCGTTTTCTACACATTTTTTCCCTAATTAATCAAGTTTTTTTTTCTTCATGAGAAAATCTATGTTACTGACCTGTCTGGGGCCTAGGAGTTGATATATCTTATAATGTAACCGGATAAAGGTCTATTCACATCTACCAGCACCGCGCAGTGCAGAACAGTACGGTACAGACACGACAACATTAGTTGCTTACATTATCTATGAACACATTCATATTATAGCGTACGTAAGCGTCGTAACGTATCCGCAAATGCACGGGCCAGCACCGGCCTAGATTGTCAGCTAGAATATTATGACGTACTGGCGGCCGCTTGTGACGTCTGCGCTTGCGCAGTTAGTATGAACACATACCGTTAGTACCGCCATCTTCGTCAATTAGATTCATTTGACCCAGATATTCCTAAAACCGAGAAGATGAATTAATTGAATTTAGATTTTAAAATAATAATAAATATGGGAAAGAATTATAAAATCCTCAAACATGTTGTGGCGGACGTTAACGCTCAGTTGACAGTTCAGTTGACAGCCGTACTCGCGTCTATGCTGTGTCTGTGCTGTGCTGCACGGTGTAACGTGAATACTCGCGTCTGTGTTGCGTCTACTTTAATTCTGCTCTGCGCGGTGCCGGTGACGTGAATAGGCCTTAAAACAGAATAGTTACAAAACAGAAAGTGACAAAATAATTACTTAACGTCGGTAAGATTATTTTTTTATTACTTTTCTTTAATCTTCCGTTTTGACGTGGAACTGGCTTATGTAGATTGGCGAGATCAGTTTTCTGTCACATCTCTAGAGATCGGTTTTAGGGATTATCCGTTTAATGCAATTGAACAACTGGCGTCTGGTGACCTCCAAGATATCTAACTTCCGTTTTAACTGCCCGCTCCTTGCTGCGTAATACGTAATAGGATGTAATAATTCAGAATACTTCCGAATTTCGACAATGGGCTGATCACAATTGGCTGGCTGACTTGAATGGAGCCAAGAGTGTTGGGTTTCCTCCAACCCATCAATCAATACGTCAGCTTCCCAGCTGACCGGATTTTGGAAGCCGAATTTACCTGGACGTAACTTGATGTGTGAACCCATTTAGTATTCATCGGAAATGCGTAGATTTTTAGATAGAAAAAAAAAAATTATTTTGTGTTCAAGTTGCCATCAAGTATACTCGTATATATATTTTAAAAACATGTTTATTTCAGTAATAGCATTATAAATGCCTTGATATTTACTTTGACTTAAGAATCATTCTATCAAAGGAATTATTTATTTATTATTAAAATTAAAACATTAAAAAAATATATGTGCATTACCATTTTTTTTAATTATGCTTCATTGTTATGGATACGGATTATTCAAACAATATTTTTAAGATTCAGTAATATGAAATAGAACAAGGAACAGAAAAGAAAAAAGAAAAGATTTAAGGTAGCACATTTTTTTATTAACTTATTAACTAAAATTTTATAAAGCTAATCAATTTGTAATGTTTTTCTTAGTCCTTATCACTAGGGGTTCCTGTGCTGAGGCTGACTAGGTTTTATTTAAAAGCTCATTATTTTTGAGTTCCTATGGAGTTCTTTTCAAGATGCTGGATAACTCCTCTTCTTTGATGTCTTTGAGCCAGGATTTGATTTGATTTTTGAAATCATTTGCCTTTCCTGGTTTTTTTTGGCCGGTGGAAGTTAATTATATATCTTAGTGGAGAGATGTTTATAATTCCTTTGTCCAAAAGCAGTTTTAAATTTAGGAATACTCATGATGTCATTTTGGTTCGCTTTTGTGTTGTGAAAATTAAGTTTCTTGGGTTTTTTGAACTTTTGAAATGTTTGATTAAAACATTCTTAGAATAGATGTTTTGGATGTTAGGTATTGCAAAATATCTGAAAATTTCTTTTGTTAGCGTTCTTATGGGGACTTTTAAGATGGTCTTTATAATACCCTTTTGGGTTTTAGACAATTGTTACACATGGTTAGTAGTTGCCGATCCTCATCCTTAAACCATATTAGGGGCGGGAGTGGCATAGCTCATAGTAACATCATTTTGAAATTAAATATTTCTGATGTTTTTGGATGGGAAGGATGTTTCTGACAATAGATGGATGCTTTCTTCCCAAATTTACGAGTTTGGGTCTGGGTCGTAACCTATTTTTCTTTTATGTATCTTTTTATATTTCATATTATCTTAATTCATATTATTTCATATTATTTGAATAAATAATGCTATTTTTTAAAGTTAATTAAACCTAATAATAGGTCCTTCAATATTTTAACGTTTCTGTATTTTTATATATTACACGTGGCATTGTTTCACCAATAATAATTATGAAAAAAGGACAATCCTGAAGGTTCATTTCTGAACAAATCTCGTTTTAGGACAGTCAAATTTACAAGTTCATATTAAGTGCCATTATACAAAAATAGAAAGGAAGAAAGTTAGTATTGACATGTTAGTATGGTAATATAGAGAAAAATGTAATATTATATATGATACATATAAAAGTGTAATATTCTATAATAATGTGTTCAGAAGATTAGTATTCACTTTTTTTCAAGAAATTTTAATATTAGAGTTTAGGAACACCTAAGGTGTTTAAATAATAATTATTATTCTCAATTTTCCAGACATATTTTGGAAAGAAATCACTCTTTTGATAAAATAAAGATTTAAAATTTTTACATGCAAATACAACCGGTTTACAATTAGACAAATTTGAAATTTTAAAAATTAAAAAGTGTTAATAGTCAATTAAATATAATAAATATTTTTTTATAAGTAGCTATCTCTTGAATTTATTTTCACGTTAATATTAATAATTTTTTTTTTTTTTAATTTCTAATATTAATTTGTTATTCAATGTTTTATAATAATTTTTTATTAACATTTTTGATTAATTACTACTTTAATCAATTTTTGTTTATGTTTGTAATTTATCTATTCTTACATTATTGTGTTCTATGTTTATCATTTGTGTATACTTGACATTATTATATTTTTTTGTATTCTATATATTCCTGATGAGGAAAGCATCGCTTTCGAAACATGTTGAGATATTGTTGAGAAGTAATTTTTAATTAATTTATTGTAATATAATTTATTATAGTAATAATGTGATAACAAAAATCATCTTTCATAAAAATGATCATAATATTTTCAAGTTTTAAATTTTGTATTTTCTAGCTTTATTTTGTGGAACGACGTTCAATAATTCATACTCGTTCATGGTAATTAATCTTTATAATTTTTCATCTGGAGTAGGTACTACGATATCAGCTCTTACGTTTTCTCCCCCTTACAACTTGTCACAAGATTGGGTTTCACCTCTCCATCTCCTTTTCAAAGCCGGCCAAAAGGTAAACCTTACACATGACAATTATAGTCTCTGAGGGGATACCTGGGGGTTTCTTGTCAACACATTGTTCTAAGTTACTAAAAGCACCACGGTCCAAGTGAATATTTTTCACATCAATATATTTTTTTCCCCTTTTTTAATATGTTTTAAGGTTTTCAAATAAAATTTGGTCGCCGAACCTTTTTGTGTTTTTTTTGAAACTGTAACTGTTTAATAAAGCAATCATAGAATACCAAAAAAGTTACACCATTACCCCTATCATGGTATAATTTTTTTTAATGCTCTGCCATATAAAATTAAAACGGTTTTTTTTTAAATTCTTTCAAATCAAAAATCAAACAATTATTAGATAAGTCCAACAGTAATTACAAGTTTTAATTTCTTCTTAATTTTTATAAAACTCTTAATTTCAAATAATGTATGTAAATTTAAAAAAATGCAACATATCCTCTAGAAATATTCGACCAGTTCTTTCGAAATATGAATGTACTATGTTTATATCTTGAATGCGCCTTATTGTTGCATTTCTAGTATCACGTACTTTTTTTAGTCTTCTATTTTGAACTAACTATCGTGTACAACAGCACAAACATTATCTATATTACATTCTTGATGTACTTTTATATTACTTTTATTTATTCACTACTGTCGCTAGATGGCGGTGCTCCCTAACTCAAACACGAGAAATCTTTTTCTATTGAGTTGGGCTCTTTTTATTAAATAAATTTATACTTTTTTTGTAATTAGCTATTATATCCGTACTAATAAATATTCTATTCGAGTACGTATTTATATTAAATAAAAATTAAGTTCCACAGGCGAAAAAATTGCCACCTCCAAGGTCAAAACAATAAATGCTGTCAATTTTTAAAACATATAATTTTGGATTTAATGTTTCCAAAAACAACGTCGTGTTTCCCTGTAAAATGGAACCCTTTCAAAATATCAACAGAGCTCATAAATAAAGCGCCGCAAACAAAAAAAAATCTAAGCCCAAGGTCAAACCAATAAATTAATTGCTTTTTAAATTTAAATTAGTTGAAAAGTTCGTGGGCGCTCGAAATAGTTTCGCGGGCCGCCGGTTGTGAATCAATATTCTAAGGCAACCATTTAAAGCAATTAGTGCTTTTATAAAATATTATGTCATATTGTAACATTTGCAAACAGTGCCAGGGAACATTTCTCCCTCTACCCGTGTCTACTATGGGTAGAGGTGCATAAATGAGGAGATGCTGGGGAGCGCGCTGTATATTACCACTCTGGAACTTTTAGAACATTCGTATTTTTTATTTTATTTTAAATGTTTTAAATCCTTCTTTATTCAGTAAATTATGAAGTTTATTATTACAAGTGTTTTTTTTCGACCACCAGACAGGTACGTTATGTTATGGTCGGTTTTTTGTACGGTACAATAAACGTAGCATGAAAATAAAGCATATTTATTTTTTAAATAAAGACAAACATTCCTGGGTTATGAATAACCTGACAATATTTTAAAATCTCCTACTACCATCACACTGAGCGGAAGATGTTGCTTCTGTCGTGATGGAGAACTTAGCCAGTGATTTTGAAAATGTAGAAACGCTAGAAAGCAGTTGTTGTACAGAAATTGACATAAAAAAGGCAAAATAACCAAACAGTATATTTGGCTGACTTTGAAATGTAACAACACACGATGAAATTATTTATTTATATCATAAAATAAATACCAGGATTTTATAATATCTCCAATAACATGTGTTCTGCAATATTATGTCCTCTGCCTGCAGAACCGTATATTAATTTGGTCCTTTATAATATTATCTGTCTGTACATGTGGTATAATTGATAACCTGTATATTTTAACGCGACATCACGTTCATGGGTCAAATGTATTGTGCATATAGTTTGGTGTCGAGATCAATGAACCGGTGAATGCAATTTATTAGCAATAATTACTAATAATAGATTGTCTATGGTTAGTGATAAGAATTGGAAAAAAAGGAAACATTTTTACTGCGCCCTTGAGGTGATTTTTCTCAAAAACGGCCCTAAACAAATCATCCATATATTATTATTATTATTCGTTTTACAGAATCGTTACAAAATATTTTGAAATAAATATTAATATAAATAAATAAATACATTAAAGAAAATAACACCGTCTTGTTTAATGCTATTAAACAAAGATAGGGATGAAAAGCTAAGGTGAGACATTGCTAAGATCTGTTGAAATAATTAATATTATTTAGACGTAAAGCAGTAGATATGATATTCCCGAGGGGGGTGTGCCTGTGTAAAACCATGTATGACCATATTATAAATAATGCTAACTAAAACTGAATGCTTTCATGATGGCCATGAATTACATAGTGCGGTGAACGAACGGAGATAGTAGTGTCGGGTCGATACCCAAGTGAATGGAAAAAGAAATCTGGGACGCCGCTGTCATGATCAAGTGTATCAAATACCTGAGTCACTTCATGTCAAGAGTCGGAAAAGCAGTGGTATTTGCTTGTGATTATTTATGAAGCATGGAGTGTCAAGGCAGAGTTGTGTGGTGTTCAATCCTCTCTGCCAACCTCTGATAGGATTTGGGTGGCCCGATGGTTAGTTTCAATAATTATTGTTATTGTTCACATTTAACAGTTGATTCTTAGCAGAAACGGGCGGTGCTTTTAATGGATTCGCCTATCTTAACAAACGTATTGCAATCTTTTGCAGCACAGATATGTGGTAATGATGTCCTTGTTCTACCGGTATTTAAATGGACGATGCTCTTAGGAACTAGTGAACAATTGGAAAACACGTCAAACGCGGGCCCAACATTTCTACACGGTTGACATGTGTACATGAGAACGGGTCGCTTCTACGACTTGTTCTTGTATTCAACATCACGGCTGTGGAATGATTTTCTGGCCTCTGTGTTTCCTCCCTCCTATAAAATGGATCTCTTCAAGACCCAGGTTCACTCCTTCCTATCCTCTACGAGACCCTCCACACAACTTCTCCAAAGATTACATAGGCCAATTTTTTTCCCTCAGGGCCCCCTGTGTGGAGTTACCGTAAAAAATCACTGAATAGAAAATCTTTTGAATTCTGTTAGAATTGTGATCTATACATGTATTTACTGATTTTAAAGATATCATCAATATCATCAATTTACATAAGACCTCACGACTTCCACGCCCTAGACGGGGCATTGATATCGATTATCTGTTCAAGAAAGAATTTCGGTATTTGAATTTGTTTGATGAAGTCTACCCAGAGTAAGGGATAATTTACCTTACTCTGTGTATAACGACACGTCCACAACACCCTTGTGTGACTTTATCGCTTCAGGGGTTCACATATTCGAATTGTGTTTGTTGCCTATTCGAATAGTACCTATTATGTAAATCAGCATGGTTATTCTAGTGTGAAACTTGGTGCCACCCCTGCTGAACGTGACTAACCAATACGTATATTGAATATTTATATGTACTATTAATGTCCTCTAATCCAGAGGTACACAACCGGTGGATTAATTACGCATTTTCGTACCTTATTATATGAATTTTCACTTGGGTAAAATGAATTTTAATGAAAAAATTTACGAGAAAAGATATAGACCCCATATTATACAAACATGCAAATAACCCTTTTTTGTAGATATTTCAATCAACCAAAAAAATAAAAATATACCGCGAATCGTGTTTTACACGTAATTAAAACTGTTTTTATTAAAATATGATATATTGACTGCTTTCATGAATCAAAACCGAGTGAACGTGTACCGCTGAGCGATAATTGCGTTTACCTGCGTTGGTGACGCGTTGGTGACACTGGGTTAGTAAGAACACTTAGCCGTCCCTCGAATTCATTGCTGAAAGCGGTCGTAAATTTTTTAGTTATTCGATTTTCTGTAGGATTAGAAGTTACGGATGCTAATAACATCGGAATATCCCCTCGACCTTTCCATATGCGAGTGGCCCGCTTTCTGAAAATGCGTTGCGTAATTTTTAGACCTTTTGATTATTTTCTGTGCTGGTTTGGGATAACGACTAATCGTTACAAAGGACCAAAAACTAGTACAACTGGTAACCCTATCGCCCATCATTATTTTTCTCAGGCCCTACTGCGTGGAGTTGTATAAATGTAAAAAAAAGTTCTGTTGGTTGCGGACCCCTGCATTACCTTAACAGTTCCACCCACTAAATCTACCACTGAAAGCACGTCTACGCTCCTGATGGATCGCTACGCTAGTTCCATACGTTATTAGGTTTTATTTATTTTATGTGTGCACCCTCCTGTATTGTATCAATGCTGCGGTTTGAATGGAAAATATTTATTGCTAATTTTCCCATTTTGATTTATATGGTGAAAATTCTGTTGCGGGTAATAAATAAACACGCAGTTAAATTTACTACTGGGATTGTGGTGTGTATAGTGGATGTGTGCGAGGTATTAATGTGCTATGCTAGTTAGTATTTTTTTTTAAATAGTCAAGTTTTCCTAAAACCATTCTGAAAAAAGGCTTGAAATCGTAAGCGGATGCCAGGTAATGTTTATGATTTACATTGAAAACCTAAAAAGGTTTTAACAATAGTTTTATGTGTTTGGGAATTATTGTTTATTTACGAATTTCCGCAAATATTTTTACTACCATTTTGTAGCTCTGTGGTGAACATTTTTAATTGATGAATGTCTCTTATTTCTAATTTAGAAACTCCCAATTCATGGTAGATTTCCATTTTTATATGATTTTTTTTAATTGAAAACCCTTTGTAACTTTTTTCCACTTATTTATTTCATCGATTTCATTGATCTATTCGATCGCACCGGTTTCACCCTATCACGGGCATCGTCAGACTGACACAGTTAATTATATATATATATATATATATATATAATAATAACAACTAAATCTATGGTCGATATAGAATCGATGTCATAAATGAGTCCCATTGCTTTATAATATTATTTTAATTTTTGGTCCAAAATAAATAAATATTTTAATGTTTCTTGTTATTTTTTCCAGTAATTATTTATCTTTACGAATTTTCGACTAGGAAGTCAAGATCTTTTTGAGCTTTATTTATTACTTTGAGATTCTACACGATTATCCATTAGAGCCAATCTTTCATTTGGGGACGTCATTCGGGTCGGGTCGGAAAGGGTTGAAACTGCCCAACTCAATGTTTTAAGCCATGTAAGAAGTCAAGCATACGTTCAGAAACCGAATAAAAAATCCTAAATTATAACGGCGCAAGGGTCAAACTATAGGTACCTCCATCTGCTTTTTGCGGACAATCACATCAGCATTTATAATATGTATGTATATAATATACACAGTTTCCCATTAACCAAGTTGAAGATCGCCATTACAAGATTGCCCTCGTCTCTCTTACTTGTAAGATTATTCCAGAGATCGTGATGAATTGCTTAAATTAAGTTTATACTATGTGCAATTAATTGTATGATGGCAGAATTTTTCGTATCTACAAAAACTCTGCCTCCGCAACGAAAAATAACGATATTTTTTTAGTAAAACTTTTTTGATTGAGAATCTAATCGCCCATCTTCAATTTTTTTCCATTCTTGTTAATGAAGGTTGGAAGTTGGCAGCCACCATTAATAATTATTTTTTCCCGCGACTAAAATCGTTGCTAGCGAAGTGGGTGAGGACATGGACACGTTTCAAATTATAATTCTTCAATCAGAATCTCAGAAATTCTTCCGTTCTGCTAGATTTACATATTTTCTTTTACTTCTCTACGCTGTGTCCATTCCGATCATTTGTATTATTAAAACTATTGAACTAAACTAGTAATAAGTCAACACGTGTCGTCAGCAGGATAAAACTCTGTGAAAAAGGCTTGATTTAATTAACTTTTTTTTTTTAGACAAGTGTTATCCCCTTTCGAATAACCTGGCAGTATTTGAATATTTCCTTTCATCATTATAAGCGGAAAAAATTGCATGTGATTTGATAGGGGACTTGCAGAGGATTGAACCCATGAAGACTGGGTGGGGGGAACCCGATAAATTTGTCCACTCGGCTACTATCTGGTCAAGAGTATTTCAACCCTTTCGTACCGTACCCATACATGAATATACATAAATGAATTAAAACCTAAAAAAAATGATTTAAGATTTTTAAGAATGAATTAAAAATTGGCGGTTTTCGTTTTACAATTGCTGGCATTAATGGATTTTTCATTTTATTCTCGATTTCCGCACCCTTTAAAAGGCAAGTTAGTAGCAATAACTTTTAAAATATTGAGAAATAAAATATATCAACATTTTTCAAATAATTTTACATGTTATATAATATGTTAAAATATGTTTTATCACTGTCAGTTATAATTCAAGTCTGACAGGGTTAAAACTGTCCAACTGTTACGTTTATTTTTTAAATTGAAAATAGTACGCTCAGATTGAAATAAGCTGCTTATTTTATTAACCCTTTATACAAATAGATATATCTTGGCAAATCTTAAATAAAGTAATTTAATTTGAAAATAATACGATAATGTATTGTAACGTAAATACGTCCATTTAGAATTTTAAACGTTTGCTTATTTTTTATACGAAACATTCACATGTTGTAAGTAAATTACATAACATGCTTACAATGTGAGTACATACGTTTTTAAATTCAGAATTTGAAATACACACTTACTATTTATTATCATGTAAAAAGAGATAGACGAAGCAGAATAAAACATAACGGTGAAAAAGTGAAAAAAGAAAGCGTGCTTTTTCTATGGATTTGACGGCAGAATAAATTTACATAAGAAATGTATAATGCATGCGCAGTTTATGTTCGCTCTTCCAGGACGTGTAACGAGATAATGAAGGTTTATAGATAACGTACATAGGTCAGACTCAGTACAGCCACAGCGTATGTCATGGACGCCTTGCTGTCTGGGCGCCCCGGAGAGTAAGTAAATAGTTTATACTATATAAGACCATTAGGCGCCCGGTAAGGCGCCTTCGGTCTCTAGAAAGTGTTATATTTATACTCGAGTGCTTTGTGGCCTAAAAATAATTTTAAAATACAATTTTTAATTTGTTTTATAACCTTAACATTAGCTAGTGTGTTTGCCATCCCTGTTAACCCAGTTTCGGTAAATTACTTTGGACCAGTGTGGGCGCATTCGATATATTTTATATATCAAATCGATGGCACAGTATTAATTAAACTGCAACAAGACACTAAAAAAACATGCATTACAATATGGGTATCAGAATATTCGCCAAAACGAACTCTTGCCAGTTGACATAAACCATAAAATTGTATGACTCCTTGAGAGCCGAAATTCCGTTTGAAATCTTAAAAAATTCAAATTATTCAAAAAATGGCGAAGAACTTGCAAACAATATAGGTGATAATTTTCCGAAAGCATACATGACTGTAATACAAATCGGAAAGATAACTTGCATTTTAGTATTAAAAAAAAATTCGAATGAAGACACTGGTTCATTAAAGAACTCGTCTTCAACTGGTTGGACGATATTCCAAATATTGCATTAAAAAAAGCTTCTACCAGAAATCACAACTCCCTTAACGTATCTTATTATACTTGAGCATCCTAAAAGGCAAATTCCCCGATAAACTTAAATACGGAATCATAATTCCAATACATAAATACGGTTCTAGAGTGGACATGACTAACTCGTCCAATAGGGTTTTTTCACAAACTACGAATACCGTTAAAATTGTGTGGAAGATTTAAATTAAACATTTCTGATTCCGATTATCGCATTAAAAACGTGTAATTTTTATATTTTCATTCATAATTATTGATTTTAAAAACGATCTAAAACCGCACATTCCGAAACGGTTCGATCTAGCTACAACGTCATTATGATGTACAAAACGCTACTGGATGGTAAGACGGCTGTCACCGACGCCATATTGACTAATACAAACGAACATGTCGTTTTATATAAAAAATGGGACATTTTAATCGTTATAGAAAATTTATTCGTAAACATAAAAATTAAATGAAAATGCCTTAATTATCGTAATTTTCTTCTTAATTTTTGTAGACAATAAAAAAAACCGCGAGAACACCCTATTTCACTGATGAATTAACTATCTAAAGTTTTTGGAAAAGCTATCAATAATCTACTGTATTATTATTTTAATATCTTTAAATAGTAATACTGTATACTGTCTTCCAACCAATTTGGCTTCGGGAAAAAAAAGCACCTCCGATCCAATCGCAACAGTCACATAATTTTTAGTCGACAACTTAGACAATGGATCAAAGTGCCTGTCAATATTCTTAGATCTATGTAAAGTCTTTAATACTATCTCATATCCCAAACTGTCAAACACCGGAAACAAAGTGTAAAAATCAATAACTGTCTTAGCAAACAACTGCCAATTAGTTTTGCCGTGCCTCAAGGTAGCATTTTGGGTACTACTTTATTCTTAATCTATATAAACGAATTTTGTAATCTGTCTATAGATGCCAACATTGTAAATTTTACTAATGATTTTCGGGTAAACTAACGGTGGATCGTTTTTATGGATTCAATATCAAAGTGGTCCGAGAGTGCTTCCCTGGGGTATGCCCCCATTAATTTGGTTGAATCGCCATTGTGGTTTTAACATGTTCTGCATATGAGGCTCATATAATTCTCCCCTTCAAAGCAAAAAAAAAATGGAATGATGTTTATTTAACAGCCAACAGGGGCATTAATGGAATTAACCTAATAAATTTATTTAAAATATGGCCATTAGACTGAACACAGATTACGAACAATATAAATTGGACATTAAGATTTGGATCACTAGTCAAGACAGATTAAAATTCATTGATTAAAAAAAAACATACCTGTACGTATGATACAATGTTTAATTGATGCTTCAAACTTTTTACCATAACATTAAACTTTGGAAACGAAATCATTAAACTTTGGAAACGAAATCAAGGAAGTATTCCTTTGACAACAGAAAAAATAAAGCTCGTAATACTGTCACCAACTATAGAAGATATATTAAAACTAAGTATTATACGAATTTGCTTAATGAAAACATGAATAAGCCACAACGAACATGGAAAACAATTAACTCCATTATATCAAATAGCTCCCGAAACCCAACAATAGCTTGTAAATTGCTAGTCATAAATGACGAAAAAGTAAAAGAACCAAAGGAGATTGCAACCGCTTTCAACACATATTTTCTCTCAGTTGGGGAGAGTCTCGCATCAGTCATAAAAACTTCAAAAACTGATTTAAATACCATCTACACGGCACCTCAAGCAAAACAATCTTTTAACATGATCAGGACAAATAAAACAGAAATCTTACGGATCATATCCAACCTTAAATCTAAAGCGGCAGCTGGTTCCGATGGTATAACCTCTCTCCTTCTCAAAAACTGCAAGGAGGAACTGGTGGATGACCTCGTATTCTTAATAAATCTCTCTCTGTCAAAAGGTATCTTTCCAGACAAACTAAAAGTTGCAAAAAGTATTCCTATACATAAAGACGAATGTAAAAAAAATGTCCAAAATTATCGTCCAATCTCTATACTTCCAGCTATCTCCAAAATTTTTGAATGTGTCATCAAAGAAAGACTATTGAAATATCTCGAACAAAACAAAATTCTCACCTCAAAACAATACGGTTTCAGACGACGATCTAACACTAAATGTGCAGCTTTCGATTTCATATCAAATCTGCAGAAACATATTGACCATGGAGATTTTACAGCGGCAATATTTATTGATCTAAAGAAGGCGTTTGATACGGTGGACCATAACGTATTGATCGAAAAACTGAAACATTTGGGTATTGTTGGTACTCCTCTGGAACTTTTCAGATCTTACCTATCAAATCGCTTTTCGGCAGTAGAACTGGGTGGAGAAATGAGTGAAGTGGGTGAAATAACATGTGGAGTGCCACAGGGATCAATTCTTGGACCGTTGCTATTTCTAATATATGTTAATGACATAACAAAGTGGGGCATTAAAGGAACTCTTCAACTTTATGCGGACGATACTGTAATTTTTTATAACAAAAAAACCTAGCGGAACTTGAAATGGAAATGAATGCCGATGTTTCCCATCTCACAACCTGGTTGAGAATAAATAAACTGACCCTTAACGTAAAGAAAACGCATTATTTACTATTCGGCAACAAGAAAAATTCCAGCCTCGATATCAAAATTGGTGACAACTGCCTCGAAAAGAAAACGACAACAAAATATTTGGGCCTTATAGTAGATTCTCAACTCTCGTAGGATCTCCACATAAATCATGTAAAGGAGAAAATTACCCCCATAACTGGTGTGCTATATAGACTTCAAGGATTACTACCCATTCCGTTACTAACTGCAGTATATTACGCCATGGTACATTCACACATTTCCTATCTCTGCTGTATCTGGGGCTTTGCCTCGAAGAAAGTGATTGCTGATCTGCAGGTGGTTCAAAACCGAGCCCTCAGAAATGTTTTTGGACTTCCATGGGACACTCATGTCAGGGACATCTACTCAGTTTCCGGTATCCTTCCAATCACGATCCTTCCTAAGTATGAAATCACCAGCACCATCCTACAAATTACTCAACAATCAACTCACACTAAAGCCACTTTACAATCAAGACATCCACAACCACAATACTCGAAATAACAATAAAATCCGCATTCCTCAAACACACACTACAAAATATGGAATAAAATCTTTAAATTACATTGCCTACACACTTTATAATTCGCTTCCAGATATGTACAAAACCATCCAGAAAAATAAAAATCTCAAAATGATGGTATAAAGGAATACTTTTTAAGGATATTTAAAAATGAAAATCAGTAAATCCATATTTGTATATTTTGTTGTTCCCTTATATGTTTTCTCTTGTGTGTTGTTCTATTTAACTTGGCCTTATAAAATTATTTCTGGTTGTATGTGAAACTTGTATTTTTGATATTTTGCTGTCAATGTAAAATTGTATGTACTATCTCCTACTTATGTATTGTAAATTCCTCCCGTCCTAAAATGAGTTTTGAAACTCATCGGGATTGCTTTAGCAAGAAATAAATA